>KK351021.1:1286267-1344326 GCA_000671755.1 Glossina brevipalpis | reverse complement strand
TATATATATATATATATATATATATATATATATATACATACGCACTCAAACACAAAAATATATACGTATATGTATACATATGAAGACGCACATTCTCTTCCATATGCCATAACTATACTATATTGTAGGATACTAAACGTTTATTTAATGCGAGGAAAAAGCAAAAGCATGACAAGGAGAAGAAATATAAAATCTCAACATATGTTTAGGGAGCACTTATTAAATGCAAGTGTTTGAGTATATGTATACATGTATGTATGTATGCATGTATGAATGAGTGCATGCTTGTGCGACCTCTGCTGCTGTTGCTGCTTGTTGAAGTAAATGCGGAAGTTTCGCTTATATTTTTTTTTTTTTTGCTTCTTTGCTGTTTGTGTGTGCGTGTACGTTTTTTGGCATTACTTATTCATAAGTGTTGTATGCACATACGTAGGTATGTATATATAAAATATAGGCCAATATAATATATTTCTTCTTTTTTATCATTATATTTTGTTTTGTTTCGATATTTCTTTTTTTTTTTTTGGTACCAGCATGGTAGCAGCTTAAGTAAACTTACTTAAAAATAAAAATAAAAAGAAAGAGAAAAACCTTTAAGGAAAAATTGAAATAAATATAATTAGAGTTTTGCTCCTAAGTGATTGAAGAATTTTTCATGTACCATTAATTTTATATTAATTTTAATTTAATAATTTTTCTCTGCTTCCGCTAAATTATTTACTTATGTCTTTATTGTGCAGGGATCCATTGTGTTTAAAACTGAATTGTTTCATTAGATAAATTAATTTAAATTTTTTCTACTGTTGTTTTAAAACTAAAAACTAGCATTTGCTAAACGCGTCATTCATCATTTGCGTTTTAATATTTTTTCCTATATTAGATAAACAAAAAAAAGAAAAAAAAAAAAAAACAAAATAAAACAATATAAAAATCATAAAATAAATAAATGCATAAATATTTGAAAAACTAATTTTTATATGCATTCGATATATACTCATGCTAAGATCATCCCACCTTTTGGTGACAAACAGAAAAATGCATTGAAAATTTATGTTCTTTTTCGATTCAAGATCTTAAGCCCCATCATCCGTGCGGTCACTCTTGTTCGTCTATATTTTCTATTCCATTTGGAATTCATTTACCAGAATCTTCGTTCATTTGTCATTTTGTCCATCTGACTGCCTCTTTGTATTGTCATGCATTTGGTTTTATGTCTTTTCAGTCTTATGTTTATTCGCTCAGCTATCAATCTGTTTATTCATATACTTAACTGTCATTTCATTTATTAATACGCCTGTTTGTCTCTGCGTCCATTCACCCATTTCTTTATATGCCTTTCTGTGTTTGTGTGTTCATTTACTCTTTAGTATGCTCGTTAATTGATCCACCTGTCCTTTGTAGTTCTTCTTAGCTCTTTATCTGTCATTTAAAACACTTTCTCCAAGTAACTGGATATATAAATAAAAGATAGAAAATCGCCTCATTTAGAGAAATAGTCTATCAAAAGTAGAATGCCAGTTTCTTCCAAATTGTTTTGATTCCATGTAGTTTCCATACATAAAAACATCGTACGAGTTATACCTAATATTTATTAATAATAATTGATTGTAGTTTTTCTATACTTCTATCCATCAAATTCTTAAAACCTCCTACTCCTCTACTCTTACTGATCTAATCTCTTTGATATCTGTTTAATCTAATCTATTATAAATAAATATATATATAATTATACAAATAGTAAAAAATAATAGAAAAAAAGTAAAAATAAAAAATGTTTATCTGTCGTTCCATTTGATTATCTAGTCTGATGATGATATTATGTCTACAGTTGATTTCTCTCAATAGATAAAATATATCTCGTGGCCCAACTGTTTATCCATAGCTCCGCAAAATCTCTCCAGTTATGTCCCCCTTATAAGAAACTTAATCGCTAATATTTGAAAGTTTAGTTTATTCGTCAATTAAATCGATTTATAAAACCATTCTTTAACTTTTCTATATCTTATAAGCTAAATTCATAATAACTAAAATACGCATTTCCTTCAACTAATCGATAGAAATTCTCAAAAACGCAAATATTGTATTAGATATTTCAAAAATTTTTCAGATCTATTCCTAATTTCATATTTTATTCTATCAATTTAGACAACTCCCTTGATTTAAGAATAGGAAATTAAGAATTTACTTGAAACTTTCCAAAAACATTTATTGTTTATGTTCCATTCATATGATCACAATTACGTCATTTTATAACCAATATGGAATGTTGGAAATATATTCATTTTATCACAGAATCTAGTTGCAATATCTAGAAGGAAGCTTCAGTTTTAAATTTTAAAATGATCTAGGCATGTCCGTCCATATGTCCTTTTGTGGTAAACATTCTTTAAAAATTAAATATTGATTTCAAAGATTTAGTAAAAACATTCGAAACTCTTGCAACATTAGTTGATAGTGAAAATAAGTTAAATCGGTCCAAGCACACATCTGTGGGAGAGTATAAACTGAGAACATTTGTGTTTATTGTTTTTTTTTTCTTTTTTTTTGTGTCTTTGTTATTATTTGCTCATAAATTGTAAAATTTATAATAATAAAAATTTCAACGTATATTCTATAGCGTCTGTAGAAAGATGGTAAATTTGATCACGTCAGTCTCAATATTGTGGAGGAACGAATATTTTTTTCTGAATTTTTTTTTCTTTTTTTTTTTTTAATCTAAAGTTGATGAGTGTCAAATATTTGATAATATATTTGATATATATTTATATTTGAGATGTAGCGTATCCGAAATTCGAAACCAATCATAGATCTTTTCTTATTCCCTTGTATGTAGCTATTATTATTATTATTATTATTTTTATATTTGTTTTTGCTTTAAGTTTTGTTTTGCTTTTCACTGCCAAGGTTTTTTATAAAAACATAAACTTTTTATTCAAATTTTTTTAAATAATGCCTTTAAAAAAACAAACTTGAATACTTGATATTTGATATTTGAGAAGCTTATGACGTCTCATGACATATATGATAATGAAAGTTAAATTTTTAGAAAACTTCAATAGAGTTAAGTAGTTGTGGGCTCAAACAGAAAAAAAGATCATGCTGTGTATCTTTCCTACCTTTGACAAACAATATGGATTTGATAGGATTGAGTAAATATGTCTTATATACGAACATTGAATACGTATTTAATACATAGTTGTTGTGATGCTTATGAAAACTCTTATGAGATAAATAGTTTTCAATATTATTTTGTTCAATTAAACAGCAAAACAAAAAAAAGGAAAAAAGAATTTCTTCGTTATATTAATTATTTAGTTTTTTTCATTTTACCCAAAGTGAAATTCTCATATACGACTGAATCTAAACTAAAGTACTGAACTTTAAATTTATCAAAGATTTTCTTTAAGGAAACCCGTCGCTCATTAATTTATTGCAGTTTGAGCGAAATTTTCTGACTCGTATGCTTTAATAAGTCGTACGTTATGCTTTATTTCTCCGATTTTTTTTTATATATATGCATTGGTAAACCTTTCCTTGTAGCTGTAAAATTTTGTATTTCCAGAAAGTTTATCTGCTTTCGTCATATATTTGATGATTTTCATAGAGAATTTATCCGTTGTTGTTAAGTTCAGTTTCTTTTTTGTTTTTGGCATTTTGTTTTTTAACGCTTTTCGCTTTCTATAAATTATTTGCTTATGAGTTTCTCAGAAAATTCATTCCCTCTAATAGAATATATTCGGTATTAGTATGAAAGGCTCCATCTCGCTACTGATAATTATATATTCTTAGTGCTTGCAATTGTGTGATTTGATAATTTTTTTCAAAAATTGTTTTTGTGTTTATTGCGTTTATTATTTTGTAGATTAAAAAACGTCAGTTGTATAGAAATTTATACAATATGCAAGCGGTTGGTGTAGGTCGGTTCGGGTAATTGCACAAGAGAATTTTTAGTTTTATTTTTATTTTTTATTTATTTATTTTTTTTTTTTATTATTACTTTTGTGCGCACTCTTACCTCAATTGTAGAGAATTTTAATTTAGATGAGTTGGCATTTTTTCACAAATTTGTTTTTATTGCTGATAATTTAATTAATTTGAATGCGGTTTTTTTTTGTTCTCTTTGAAAAATTTTGTCAAATAATAAGGAAATTATTCAAAACACTAACGCAGTTAGCTAATTTCGATTTTTAGATTTCGGTTCATTAGAGTTGAGAATTATTCCTTCATATCCTTTAAAAGTGTTATAATCAATATATTTAATATTTCGATGGTTGTTCCTTTTTTAGAAGATTAGAAGATAAGATTCTCAAAGTTTCTTTCAGTTTCCATAATGAGCTCATCATTTGATTCAAAGTTTTCTCCTTGGATCGTTACCTATGAGATATAGAAATAGACAAATTTCGTTGGAGGTCCAAAACTCGAAAACAATTTATGCAATATTGCCATTGTAGTCATTGACTTGTGAGATCGGTATGTTTGCTCCACTTCGAGTAAAGACGGTAGATATTTGGAAAAGAGCCAAAAATGTCATGCAAAATAGTGAATACTTTAGGGTATTAACTACCTCTAGCAGCTGCACTTCTCGATTATCGAGATTAATTCTCAGAATTTTTTTGATGTTTTTTTTTTTTTGTTTTGCCATAATCAACTCTCATGGACGTCCATTGCGTTCAGCCTCATCGTTGCTACCGATAAATTGTTATTTTCGCCGCACAAGAGCCGTCATGACATGTTTCATCTTACTACTAAGTTTGAATGGTATTTTTTCTGTTAAGGAGCAATGTTTTAATCAACAAACGAAATTTGGATTTTTACATTGTTGTCAAAATATTAGAAATAGGATCGTTTCAAACCAATGTAGCTCGTAACAAATGATCCAAATGGCGTGAAATTTGTATAAGCATTGTTTGACGGATTTTTATTGGAATCAATACCTGTGTGTGTTTGTCTCAAGAAATATTGACCGTTTTGTTATATAAGAGAATCGAAGCTATAGTTTTTTCTAATTATTTTGCTTCATAACTAATACACATTTGTGTAGGGCGAAACTAATTTCTTTAGGAATTGTTCTGTAACTAATTAATTATTATTAGAAGATATGTTTTGTATGCTGCAAAAGCTACTTTTAACGTTTAAAATTTTTCTTCCTGTACTTTTTGTTCAGTTGTTAGAATAAATGTAAAACATTGGATATCAAATTAGGAGAATATATAACAGATGATCACCAATAAATTTCACAAAGTCAGATCTAAGCGAACTTACATTGTCATAGCGACCTTCTTTCTAATTTAGTGTTGTTTAGTAGTAGCTTTGTTTAACAGCATTAGGCATCACTGATACTGTTTTTCAGTGACGGTTCCTTAATAGAGTCTCATCAAATGGGACTTTATATGGGGAAAGGTGGTAAAAATAATTCAATCGAGTCTATTTGGAATAGCGATCATTGTTGAGCCGAAATTCCTCAAAGTATATCAAAATATTTCTGGAAATGCAACCGGTGGGTTAGGCACATGCCTAATGGGTCACCGCAAACCACTTCAAAGGCACATATCCAACAAAAGAAGATTTTGTTGTCAATTTGGTGGGATTGGAAAGGTCCGGTGTATTTTGAGTTGCTTCACAGGAATCAAACCATTAATTCGTAGTCTACTGTCGGCAATTGGACAAATTGAAAGCGGAAAAGCGAGCAGGATTTGTCAATCGTAAAGGTGTGATTTTTCACCAGGACAATGCTAGGCCACACACTTCTTTGGTCACTTGGGGAAAATTGATGGATCTTGATTGGGAATTGATGGTACACCCAACATATAGTCCTGATCTTGCGCCATCGGATTACGACTTATTTCAATCCTTGGCCAACTCCCTTTGTGGTAAAACTCTCAAGGATAAGGACGCCGTAAATACTCACTTAACTCAGTTTTTAGCCGCAAAGGATTAGATTTTCTACGAGCATGGAATTTTCAAGTTGTCAGAGAAAAAGGTCATCGAACAAAGTGGAAAATACGTTATAGATTAAACTTCATTTCAAGTACAAAAAAAAAAATGAAAAAATCGGCAATTACTTAGTTGCCAACCCAATATATTCTTGATTATCATCATATTTAGAATCGATTCAAACATGTCCGTCTGGCCGTCTGTGTAATGCCTGTAGTAAACGTTCTTCTGGCCGCAAAAATGAGAACGTTGGAAGCTCTTGAACGCAGGTTGTTGTTGGCAAAATCGGTCAAATGACACGCCCACAGTATACCGCAGACTGAGAACAACCCTGTTTTCGAAAGCAAAAAAAAAATTAATATTTTTGCGCATTACTCATAAACTACACCAGATAGATGTATAAAAATTCCCAACAATATTGCGCTAGCTATCCCGTAGTCTCTGTGCACAAATGGAAAAGATCGACCACGCCCACTCGATATAATAGTACTTTGAAATTCAACATTTTTGCGAAAACTCATATAACATTAAGAAAGATGCTTTAAAAACTACAGAAAGTGTATATATTTTTGAACAGTATGAAATTCGACCTAGACGTACCCACGACGATCCACCTAGACGTACCCGTCCGTCCGTCTGTCAATCCATCCAATTAAAAGAGTTGGCCCAAATCGATTACAGGCCACGCCTACAATATAAAATAAGCTACAGTATTAAATAAGTCAGGAAACACGCTTGTTTTCTGGATATTTCGCTCAGTGCTCATTAAAAACTTATAGAGTGTTTCATACAAGTAGAAAAAATCTGCCACGCTCACCCATTAATATTTGGTTTTTTGTCCTTTTTTTTAAAGGCAAAATTGGTGGGTGTAGAAGATTCGGCAAATCCGAATATAATTTTCTTATTTATTTCCTATTTATTTCGAAATTTATTTGAATCGAAAATCTATGTCTGGGCATGAATTTATTAAACTTTTGTGAAGTTCTCGTTAAAATCATTTTACGTTTCGATCACCTTCTATAAAAAAGTTTTATTCTTATTGTAGTGATTAGAATTATGCATTCCTATGCTTTGGTTTGATTACTAAATCTACTTGCCTCGGCAAACATATGAGTCACTCTAATGGAAAATGAATCGGTTACGTTAGGTTATCAAAGTGTTCTCTCATGAAAAATTTTTCTATCAAATAAGTTATTAGTTTGTTTCTGTTAACATAATTTTTATGTGCATATGTTCATTTCAATTATTTTTATTTGAATAAAATGCTTATTAAGTAATGTAATGCTTTTCTTTCTTCATTTCTATGGTCAAAGAAATGTAGTAAAAAATAAAAACTGATCGCATAACATTATTCACATGAAAACGTTGTAAACTTTTGTTCGCTTGATTTCTTTAAGAACATTGCAATGGTTATGTATTTTATTACATCGCCTATCAAAGAGTCGGATATTTTATATATATACATATTCTCAATTGGTTTTCATTTTGAATTAAGGTTTTAACTTCATTTCAACCGGCGTTGCACAAATCGAAGACAATACTTAACGATCGGGCATACACTTCTTTACATATTTCGTTCCTCTTGACTATCACCGTGTTTATATGCGTATAGGAGATATATCCTGCGGGTCGGGTCATATTAAAAAAAAAAAAAAAAAAAAAAAAAAAAAATTAAAGAATTTATGAGATTTGTGCTTGCGATACTTGCAATAATCTTTGAACAAGAGGTATCGTTTTAAATCAATTATTCAATATAGATATTACTTCTATAGCAACAATTTCAGGCCCAAAACGCATCTATTCAACGGTCGAACTAGTTACATCGAAAATTTATAAACTGAATCAAATTTTCACTTACTGTAATAACAGACGTTCTTGTATCATTTCTCTTGAATTTGTGAATATCCAGATGCGGCAATTTCGTGCGTTAGTAAGAAGTGAACCTCTTCTTTTAGAAAACTGTTTCTTAAAAAAATCATGATTTTTATGAATGCATTTCCAGCGTTTAATCACCGATTGTACGACACATTTATATGAAATCTTCTGATTTTTATTTCACAAATATCAATGCAATGGCAGTTATATGACAGTTCAAAAATTGTACGCAATTTGAAATGACATCTGTTTTTAAAAGAATCCTATACTAGTAAGTTTTTTACGCATATATATACTTGTATATATATATATATATGTGTTCACACAACGACATACTTTAGTGAATTTTGAAAAGGTTGCCAACAATTATAGCTTTCGCTGAATATATATAGATATCGAACATAATCCCCACATGAATCAATCTGACCAAACCTTTCTGAAGCATTTCGCTTTACAATTGTCTTCACATTTCCTTCCCTTTTTCTGTACATTTTTGTTTTTAAATATGAATTTTTTTCTTTTCGAGCCATAAGAATTTGTTCGATTCTATAGAAAGTTTGATTTTTAATTGCGGATACACGGGTTTCTCAAAATCAATAACAAAAAAGGAAAATAATTAAATCTTTCTATGAAAAATACTATCTGTCATCTGTAATAAAGACCTGGATTCCGATTAATACTTTTGGAATTTTTCCAATTTTTGCTTAAAATAGAAATTTCTTTCAAATTCAGAGAGTAAGTGTAACTTCTAACGTTTAACTTTATATCTATCATAGCCAAGTGAAAAAAAAAAACAAAGAAAAAGAAACAAATATAGTCACACTATCAGGAATTAATACTTTCGTCTCTCGGTGTATATACGTATGTAATTTGTTTTCTCGTTTACATTTCACCTAATTTCCTTATCAATGTATACCTGAGTGTAATGGTTTATTTAATTTTTTTTCCCATCCACTCATATGAAAAGTTCATTAACCTTTTTCTTTTCAAGTGCTTGAAATGTTTTATTGCCTTTTACTTTATCGAGAAGAAAAAATTTACAACGTGTGTAAACAATTGCACACGTTTTTAAATAAATAACACCAAAGGAAATAAAATAATAATCATAATAATAATTTGCAGTATATAGTTTTCAAATATTTTTTTTTCTTTTTCTTTCTTTATTTATTTTGTTTTTTGCGAAAAATTTCAACAGCTCTTTTCTACTTTAGCCCTAAAAAAGCTCTAAGTTCTTTCATCCTTGTACCACCAGGTTATCGTTATGTAGATATTAATTAGAAACAAATAATTGTAATATTGTTGCCGCATATTTCAATTAATTTCTTTTGAAAATCCTTTCTATTTACTATTGTGAATAGAGAGAAATACCAAAATGGTTAAAGCTAATTCAATTTTTTAGTTTTAAAAAAAAATTTCTTTTTTTTTCCTAAAGCCATATGTTATATCGTATTCGATGTGCAGATAAAATTTTAAAGAAAATATAATAAAAATTCTTCTTTCCGTCATTAATTTTTTTGTTTAATTATTATGATCAACAATGAAGTAGTTCTATATAAATAATAAATAAATCGATATATTGGATATATATTTTCCAAAAAACAAAAATCAAATCCATTAAGTATGGATCGTGCATGAATTACTTGCTTGGTAGATTGTACAGAAGGAAAGTGATTATTATTGTGGGGGCTTCACGCTTAGCAACTAATATATTTTAGTCTTAATCACTAAAATTGTAATTTGTGGAGTTATTTTTAATTTGGGGGTTTATGTTGAATTCTTTGTTTAATATTTCGATTGTGTGCATTCAACTTATTTGAAAAATATCCACAATACTTCTGTATTATCTATAATTCGTTAAATCGTCAATGGTCCAATTTGCCTTCATCGTTACCTCCAATATGAGCACACCGAAGATTTCGGTCGAAATAAATTCTATTTGAAATTCTTAAACGACCCCGAAATCAATCAATCACTTTTTCTGTTAGATGTGAAATTAAGTTCTTAGATATCAGACGTACCTTTGGGAAACATTTATCTCAGATATAGCATAACGTGAAAATTTTTTTTTAAAGCAACTAATATATCGAGTTCTGCTCCAAATAAATAGCATTTTTGAGAAACAAGGCTCGTTTTCCTTTGGGCAGTGTTGCTGATTTCTTTTTTGCACTGCGACAACTCTGGTTGTTTTTCTCGCAAGGAATTCATATACTGGCAAAAAAAAGAAGAAAAATGGGAGAAGCGTTCTTGAGAACGCCTCAATTATCAACAAATATAGACCATCATGACGCTTCTAGCGAATAGACGCATTGTTCTTTTCAGTCCTGGAGTCACTATGATTTGAATTGAATACTACAATATAAAAATATTATAAAGAGATTCATAAATCCACTGTGCAACTGAATGCAAATTAATATTTCATAATTAAAGAATTTAGAATGAAAGTGCTAACGTAAGCGCAAAAAAAAAGCAAATGAACATCAGTTTCACGCAATGATACAATTTTTGTACATCATGGACATATAGCGGATTGTTGTATGCATTTGTAATGCAGACTTTAAAGCCCGACCGATATTTGATGATGACAGGTATCGGAACAAGCTTCGTATTGATTGGTTAACTGTCAGTGGCAATGCATGAAAAATAATTCTTTATATAGAAAGAATGTCGTATTTTATACCCACGACCGCAGATGAGGGATAATGCCCAGAAGGAAACTTCAGAGGACCCACAAACTGTACATATTCTCGATCACCTTTAAATTTAGAATCGCTTTAGGCATGTTTGTCTGTGTAATGTCTGTTGGTATTGAAAAAGGGCCAAATCCGTCCCAGGTCACGTCTACAGTATAAAATAAGTTGAAAACACTTTCGTTTTCTGGGTGTTTTGCTTACTACTCATAGATAACATAATAAAAATTTCCATGGTATTCCGCAAAAATAGAAAAATCTGCCACTTGCACCTATTAAAATGTAGTTTTTCTTTTTACTTTTTTTTAATATAAAGGAGTAGCAGGTATAAAAGTTTCGTCAAAATCGAATACAATTTTCTTACTTGTTAGTATATTATGATGGAAATTGATTCAGATTAATAATTTAGTATTTAAATTGACTGTGCTATTATATGGACCAGATTGGTTTATTTTTGGGTGGCCACTTCCTATATACGAATTTTTCAAAAGTCATTCTTTAAATTCTTAAGTTTTAGTATATTCTCGACTTCGGATTGAAATAACCGTAGCGATGTAAAGTATTTAAGCATTGATCCGCCTTGGCTAGAATATTTAAAATTCTATAATTGTTTGTGCCCAGCCATAAATAAACTTAGGCTTCCTCTGTTCTTCGTAAAACTTCTCAATCATATAGCTTACACTCAAGAGATTACAAAGAAAGCAGATATTTATGTCTTCATTTATTTAAAATTTGAAGTTACAGCCAATGAATCAATGAAAATTATTATCGATTTTTTCGTTGTACTGATTAAAAGAAGGAGAAGACTCTAATATTAAACTAAAAACAAAGAGGAAAAGCTGGAAATATTACTTTATAATAAACATATTTATATCCAATGAATGAGATCAGGGCCCTTGATTAAGGCATAAGCTAGTAAAATTGATTATTGAATTTACTTACGAAAGAGTCTACTTAAAATGTGAATACAAGTCTAGAAGAAAAAACAAAAGAAGAAAAAAATAGATAGAAAGGAGAGCCCATTTTGGTGTGTAACATTAGCCTACATATCTTATACACGTCCAATAAGGCCAATAATTTATTGGTGTTTTAAAACTATAAAGTAATAAAAAAAAAAAAAATGGCAAAAACATTGGAAACTTTTACACACAGGCTAGCATTAGAAAAAAGCTAAATCGGTCAAGGGATGTACTGGCAGTTCAAAGTAAAGATGATCGATCATCTATTTACCTGACAGCATATATAGAATAGATAGGATCGGTTTTATATAAAAAAGATCTCTTAACTTAAAACTATTTTTTAACTAAATGTTTTTTTTTTTTGTTTTTTTTTACATTTTTTTCAATCTTCTACCACACTGTGACTGAACTGTTTTTATCGTGCATGCAATGTTAAGCTCTCTTAACGAATACATGCATACCAATAGAAGAACACATTCTCTTAATACTAGACGTTCGTTGACAAGTTAAATGCCGGCTAGAATTATGCGGGTATTTACTTAAATGCGCATGTATGCATGATTATGTGTGCTTGTGTATGCATGTGATGTACGAGCATATATGAATTTAATACATTCAGTTTCTATTTTCGGTTATTTGTTTTTGTTTTTCATGTTTGGTTATTTATTTGTCATTTTATGTATAGTAAGTGTATGATTGTTGCTGTTGCTGTTATTGCTTTTGCATGTATTTTTAATAGAAATAAAAATAAATAATAGAAAAAAAAAGTTGACCCATTTTCATTATCAAGCGCAAGATTAATTTTCTAATAAAATATAAATTGTAGAAATTAAAATAAAATCAGTATTAATAATAATATTATTAATAATAAAAAATTGAATAAATACTAAAGAAAAAAAAATTAATTAAATAAAATTGTTATAAATTAAAAATTTATATTTACACTCTTCGAGAAAAATCTTTGATATTCGCCAACTTAAAGTATTTTTTTAAAAACTTTTCTTGTTATTATTGTATTGTGTGTCCATTGTCTCCCGGTACTATCGGAACTCTCTTTTAATTTCTTTCTATTAACAATACTTACATTTAATTACTAGATAAATATTTCATTTACGTTGCAAATTAAAATCATCTAGTTATAGAAAGTGGTTTTATCTGTTTTTCTTTTGTTTTTTTTTTGTTCTTTTTTTTTTGAGATCCTGCCGACAACTTGTAACTACCAGTCAGTTGGATGGACTAAATTATAAAATATAGATATATATATTTTTTTGGGATCCATCATTTAAACATTGGGTTCATACGAAATGAAAGTACAAGTCTAGTATACCTTCATCTATCCGTTCATAACGTAACTGTACAAACTTAAACATAATTAAGCTGTATTCGCTTTAGGGCAAACATTGGAGACCTATTGTGTGTGGGTACACTGCACACTGAATAAAGATTATTAAATGGTCTTGGTCGCTAGGGGCGTGTCAGTTAATTGATTAGACTTATTTCTTTGAATTTCACTTAAATGACGATTTCTTTTAATATCTGTTAGCAATATTTGCTATTTTTTGAGCTTTTCTAACCTGAAATTTTGTCTTCGAAAAACTTATAAATGAAAATTTAGTTTTTTGGGAAGTACTAGCAACGATTGCATTAATAAAGGAACAGACTAATTTAGTTGCAGATTTTACTCTAATTAAAAATCCGTACATTTTAAGGTATCCTTGGTACTTCAGTCAACAGCATGAGAACGCTTCCGTGGTGGTAAAAAAAAAGTAAGCAAAACGTTAAATTAAATAAGCTTCAAAAAATAATTAAATAATTAAAAAAAAAAAAAAATAATTTGAAATGAAAAATTGAGAAAATTGTTTTAAAAGAATATTTTTTCACAATTTACCTATAGATGTCATAATTTTGTTGTAATTTCAAAATGTTGTTGTTGGGAATTTTGAATTTTGTTAAAAAAATTAAATTTTTAATGCATAACCAAAAAGAAAAAAACTTTTTGTTATTTTTCGTTTTTTTCTTCGTTTTTTTCTTTTTTTGTGGGAAGACAGTGTATAGTGCTGGGCTGGATTGTTTGGTTGCTGGCGGTAGTGATGGTAGTAGTAGAGTTAAGTAAACACTGGGATAGGTTTAGGGCTTAAATTTTGAGTGTTCAGCCAATTATAAAGTTTTTGTAAAATTTTTCGAAATTTACGCATAAGTGAGTTTTCCAATTTGTTGTTGTTATGATTGTGTTTTTTCTTTTCTTTTTTTATTTCTTTTGTTTTGTTTTGTTCTTTTTAGGTAAATTGCGTTTGTGTTCTTTTTGCTATAGAAATATATTTGTGGGAATAGAAACAAAAAAGATAATATAATATCATCGATTAGATGTGTGTAAAATACTAACGACATAATGACGATGGCATACGCGTTAATTTTTTACGATAATAACAATTGAAATTGTTGAAGTGTATGTTGTTGTTGTTATTTTGACATTTTTGGCATTTATTAGATGATGTCAATGTTCCGGATGCTGATGACGACGATGTTGCTGAAACATTTAATGACGTCAATGTTGCTAGTGATGTTGATGGTGATGATGGTGATACATTTGATAATGATGATGATAATGTAGTTGCTGGTGTTGTGGTGCTTGTTGTTATTGTTGTGGTTGTCGTTGTTGTTGTTGTTATTGTTGGCGTAGCAAATTCATGTTCATAATTGTCATAATTTTCTAAGAAATTGTCTACTGTTTGCTGTGTTAATTGTTGCTGTTGCTGTTGCTGTTGTTGGTGGTGCTGATGATGATGATGATGATGGTGGTGGTGGTGATGATTGCCACAACAATTTAGAGACTGTGCACTTCCATTGCCATTTCCCGTACCGTTGCCATTACATTTTTTTAATAACGTTTTATTTAATGGAGTCTTTATAATGCACGCAGCATTTATATCGGGTTGATCATCAATTATTGTTAATCTTTTCCCAGTTGCAACATCACCATTATCATCACCATCATCATCATCATCATCATCATCATCATCATTATTGACTTCTTCAGTTGCTTCAATTCTTTCATGTTTAATTTTTTCCTCTTTCGCATTTTCTTCAATAGTTTTCATAAAATGATCACCATTATGTTTTACAGCATTAAGATAATCATGTTGACCATTTTGTTTATTAATTTGTCCCTCATCTTTTTTCTCCACTTGATCACCTTCTAATGTGTCTCCTGCTCCAGCAGCTGTTGTTATTGCTATCGCTGTTGCTGATGCTAATGCTGTTGTGTTGGATGATGTTGTTTCCTTTTTTATATCTTTTGTCTCATTCTCAGTTGCAATATTGCTGAGATTATTGTTATTATTCGATTTAATTGTTAATTCAATGGCCGTTAATTGTTGTTGTTGTTGCTGCTGTTGGTGTTGTTGGTTTTGTTGATCCACACTCATTTGGTTTAAAGGTCTTCAGATGTTAAATTTATTCATTCAATAATTTTTATTTTTTATATTTATTATAAATAATATTTTTTGGCTGATGTGTTGAGCAACATGTTGCTCATTGTTGTCTTTTTTCAAATACTGTTAAGTCATTTTTCTTATTGAATTTTTTTTACACATTTTTTTTTTATTTATTTATTAAATATATCAAGTATGTAAATATATTCGAAAATTCATAGTTTTGGGAAATAAAAAACTCTTTGTAATTTTTTTTAAGTATTAATTAAAAAAAATTTTAAATATAAAAAATTTCTTCGCTGTAACTTTAAAAAACTACTAGAATATTAGTCGTCTTTTTCTTATAATATTTTTTAAACTATTCCTATAAATGCAAATTTTGTATTTAGTAGATCCGTTACTAATTTCAAAGCATTCGTCTATAAATAGAGCTTCACAGATCCATTAAAAAATGTTGAAAAGAAGAAAACAGACAGGAAAAAGTATTGCGATTGCAATAACAATTGAAATTTAAGATTAGAACAAAATATGTATAAATTTATTCATAAATATAAAAATATTAATGTAATAAGTGAAGGAAAATGTTTGCGAAGCTTTGCTAAATAAAACTAAACCTTGATTTATATTAATCGAATGAACTTATTATGTAATGGCTGTCAAAGTTGATAATCCATAGAGAATTTAAAAAACTTGTTGAGACATTTGTCAGTTTGGCCGAAATAAATTTGGTTTTAAAAATGAGGCGAAATTTTGAAAATTTTCTTTTTATTTCGCAAATACACATTCCACGAAAAAGGATAACATTTTGTGGACCTTGTAAAAAAGTTCATGGTGGTGTTTATAATGACGATACATTAACAAAATTAAGAATCAAGTAAATATTAAATAATTCGTCGTCTTTTGAACAGACGATACGTTTCATCTTATCACATTGGAGTTGCGAAGCTAAACGTTAATCGAAACAAAAAACAGTTCCTAATCCAAAGTTGATGAAACCCGATATTTGGCTAACATGTTTATTATTTACGGTAAAAAATTGAAGGAACTGAATTTCCATGTGCGTTTTGCTGCTGAAACAAAAGCAAATCAAACCATTTTTGAAAAGATTGATAGGAAGGGACTAAAAATAGGTTACGTACGACACAACAGTATGCGAAAATCTTCGTGTTCTAAAGTGGATTTAACAAGTGTTTGTTAATGTTTCGCGGTACAAATTCAACTTTCTTTATGATATAAAGTTGATCTTAAAAATAGTCGATAAAAATGATTTCATTCAATTTTTCATCTTGAAATCCCAGCAGTTCGCAGAAAAATGGCGAAAGGCTATCAATCAATATGTTATATATATTTGTTGTAATTATCTTCAATTAAAAAATGTGGGAAAAATGAGTTCAAATTTTGATGAAATCAACGTCACGAACTTTTTTCCTGACCTAATATATATTTACAGTAATATGTTGCTTTCTTCCTAATACTGTGTATATTTGATGTTTACCATTCGTCCGAAAAGTTTCTGCAAACGAAGTCCTTAGACTTATGGGCTTTTGCTTTTAATAAATATCATAAGTCGTACTGTCTGTCTGTCATCTTTAAAAAACATAAATTTACAAAATAAAGCAATTTTTGTCTTAACAATATCTTGAAAAAAAAATGGACTCAAGGGTTTATTGAGAAGAAAACAAAACCGTATTTTAGATTTCATATTTAAATATATATATATATATATATGTATATGTATATGTATATGTATACATGTTTGTTTCACCAATACAAACATGTAAATACAAACAAATATTTTTTTGTAAAAAATTTTGAAAAATTCTTTTACGCCCAGTTTTTTCTTCAAAATCTTGGAAAATGCTTTGCATTATAAATTTATGTTTAAGTTGCATTCCTTTCGAAATAATTGGCATTTATAGGAACACTTGAGAAAGTTATTTACTACTATACCTAACATAGACTCTTGTTATTTGTTAGTTTTTTATGCTTTACTTAAAGCAAAAAAAAAAAAAAAAATAAAAAAATGTCTTCATTCATAGCAAATAATTTCAATCATAAAAATTAATATTTTTCTCTCCTTTTGGTTTTTTTTTTTCAGTTTAATTATCAGCCTTCATTGATTTTATTTTAAATATCTCTTCTAGTTATGTTCACATATATATTGTTGTTGTTTTTTTTTTTTTAATCATTTTATCAACTCTTTCTTTTTAAGTATATATTGTCTAATATTTTCACATACATTTTTAAGTATTTGCATAAACTTTCTTAGATTAATTACTAATGGACGGAGTTTTCAAAAAGAAGTTACTTTCCATTAAAACACTTTTTTCGTCTTGATATCTTTATCTTTATTAACTTATTTTATTTATATCTGAAATTAGAAATTTTTATTTAATGTAAAAATATAATAATAAAATATTTTTTGCCTTTTTTTTTTTTAATCAGTGTGTGTTTGTGTATTTGTTTTATGAGTAAATTTATGAACAGAGTCGTAATGATTTTGGACGAATTCTATGTAATTAAATTGAAAAACTTAATTCTGGCAGAGAAAGCTTTTAAAAGGTGATTAATATTCTAAAATGACAACAACAATAACAAAAAAGAAGTACATATATATAGCAAGACGTTGCAAGAGACATGGGCTGAAATATGTTGATCAAATAAAACGTTTCGTCTTTTTAATTTATCATTAAGTTGATAATGATTAACAAGTTTTTGTTGAAGTAAATTCAAGTTTAATTTCTCAATATATATATATATATATATATATATATATAGAAGATATTATAAGAGCTATAAGAATAATGTAATCTTCGCTATCTAAAATCGTTGATGCAGCGATTCAAAATAAACTGATGGCTGACTTGAGGCACAGTAGCTGCAGCAGTAATACCAACCTATGTCGATACCTCATTGTTCTTACAGATAGAGCAGCATTTTGAGAATAAAATTTTTTCAGTAAATCATACTTTGTGTGTTTTATTTTTTATTTTTGTTCAAAGCATTTAATGTAAAAATAACATAAATGTTTCTAGAAGTTTAACATCATGAAACCTTAACACGAATGCTCTCGATTACGAAGTGAACGAACGTCACTCTTCGTCACAGAACTGATTAGCTCCCGAGCCTCAGACGAAGACATGTCCTCCGCTCTGCTAAGAGCTCTTTTAAGGCTTAAGTAGTCAGCTGCAATATGACTCCACACCGAATATATGTTCTTCCCTCGATTTCGCAATGGGATCTTTCTGCTGTCAATTATTACTTCGTGGGGTATCGACACGTTTGGTGTCAGAAAGAAAGCAAAACAACATAAAGATGTTGTCTCTACAGAAAACTAATATTATTTCTAAAAAGTGCCCACTATCAAATGATTCTCGCCGTTTCAATGACATGACTTTTGTTTTCTTCAAAACATTTATTAAACATTACATCTTTTTTTATGCAAAAAAAAAAATCTAATCAAACTTAGGATTGACTTGAAAAGTGTTATATAGCAACTCTTCTGTAACAATTTACTAATTGTTCCCTAATTTTAAAAGAGTTCGTAGAAACATCGATGACTCTGAACACACAGCGTTACACCAGGAAATATCAAATGAAATCTTAAAACTTATGCTCGATAATTGAAAAGTAAAGTTAGAAGAGTTAGCTGACATCGTAAAGATATCGAAAGGCGGTGTATGCACAGCGACAAATTTTTATAAATTGAAGTTCAAAATGTTACCCCATCGAACATATTCGCGAGATCTGCCCTTCAGCGACCGTTATCTGTTTGCAAATCTTAAAAGGATACTCCAAACAAAAAGGTTTGGATAAAACGGTGAACTCCTTGTGGAAACTCGAGGGTCTTAATACATCGTTCCACAAAAAAAGTTGAAATCAAACAGTGACTAACTGACTAGCTGTATGAGTTTTGAAATAGTTTAGGTTGATAAGCAAAATCGAATTTAACAAAAAAAAAAAAAAGAAATTATTTTTTACTTAGTTTCGAGAATAATTGATCAATGTATTAGATACCTGCTCCCAATATAAGTACATAATTCTTAAAGGTTATAGAGGCTGGGTTTTGTTTTATCGAAATTTCTTGGAATGTATCATATTCATTATGATTTAGAAATGCTTTCATATCAATAAATACTATCAATTCATATCAATAAATAATTCAATAAATTGAATTGGATTGGTTTTTTTTGGAAACGAACTTTCAAATGTCATTCCAATCAGTCGAGAAAACTACTGAAACACGATTAGTGCTTAGTTTTCTGGCATAAATTGTTAGACGGTATAACCGGCTATATATCTTCGTAAACAATCAATCTATTAATTGAGAAAAATGAAATGATCGCAGAAAGACCAATATGAAGTGGATATTAAGATCATGAGATATAACCCTACTTAGATTTTTTTTGTTTCTTTGAAATAAAACTAAATCGTTAATTTATCCCGAGAAACCACAAACACTCACTCCATGATCATAAAATTAACTTTATTCTTGTCATTGGTAGATTAAATGCTAATTTATGACAAAAAAAAAAAAAAAAAAAAAAAAAAATAGAAATTGATGTTCCAGAATATATAAATCTTATTATAATTTATATTCAAAAAAAACTTCTAAAAAAACGTCTTACAAGTTTTAAACAGGAACATGTTGTTACAATCAAAAATTCTCTACCATATAAATTACGGTGCTGCACATATTTTCTACATCTTAGTAGCGGTAAAAGTTAAGCCAGTAGAAGTCAGGAGAATCGTGACAAAGAAAAATCAAGTCATGTGTTCAGGCATCAGTCGAACTTATAGCGGCTACTTATTTTCAAAAGACGTCCTAGTTGCCAAAAGGTCATTTGGGGTAAAGAGTATTTCTACTCGCGAAAATTTGGAAGGTCTCATTTAGTAGAAAGAATTATCCGTTACAAGGGCTCCAAAATAAATGAGAATTCAATTTAAATTTTATTACAATCATCTCAAAAATTAAATGGTTTAGTGAATAAAAGGAAAATTTAAATTTTTCTACTTAACCGGTAAACAAAAGTTACGATAATATAACAGAATTTATACAAGAAATCAAATTGTATTCTTCATTGTCATCAATCGTTTTGTTTTTTTTCTTTAGTTAAGACATGAGAAAGTAAAGAAACCCTTTACAACGTTTGCCTTAATTTAAAGAGAAAAAAAAATGACAACTTATTATGGAAGGTTGGAAATTTTATTCAGAATTAATTAATATGTGTTATATTTGATTTTTTTTTTATTTTCCCGTATTAAAAAAAAAAAAGGCAAAAAATTTTTTTTAGCTCAACTAATATTCATATTTTTTTTTATTTTGTTTTTTATTTCTTTTACAATTAAATTAAATTATCACACAGCACGAAAATATTTCTCGATGATTGGCTAATGTTGTCTAGACCTCAAGCTAAGTATAAGGAAACCAGGTTACAAATTTTCTTCAATTACCTTGGTTCAGCAATTAACGAGGTCTAAATTCATCAATTTTCTTCTATTACAAAATAATAATTGGAAAATGTACTCTTTAAGCTTCTCCTAGGAAAACTTTGTAGATATCATGTAAAGTTAAGTTAAGTCTGTGGCTTTAGTTAATCCTTGCAATATAATCTTTTAAGGATGACAAACACTGTTAATGTATTCATGGTGAAAATGGCATATTTCTGAATTCCTATAAAAGGGTTTTGTTTGTTTATTTTTGTTTCCTATAAATATTAGAGAAAACGAAAACAACTTTGGCATACAAAATGCCGATTTTCAAAAATTTTCAATTTTAGACAATTTGATAAAATTTTTGAAGTGAGAAATTTTTGAAAAAAAAAAAAAAACAAGAAAAAAGTTCTTACTCTTCAGTGTTAGAAATATCAATTAATAGCTTTCGGTATCCTGCCTGTTTCATATTATTGAAAACAAGTGACATTTTTAAACCCTGGTACCTTCTATACTGAGCCATTTTGATATACAAATAACTTAACCACTTAACAGAATATATAATTTTTTTCATGTAGATCGCTTGGGCATCTTTATAGAGACCATCATTAGTCGATGGAAGTATACTAATTTCGACGTTCTTTCCGTTCTGTACACCTTTTATATATAGAGAGAAACCAAGACTAAAAATTGATAACGCTATGTCCGTACGTCAGTCCCTTTGTTGTTGCAATTTTCTATTATGGAAAAAAAAACTAACATAGAACAATTAACAATTTTATATAAATACTTCCGAGTTCCCATCTTGCCATCTTGCTTTTTGTCCAGCTCTTATCGAAATTTTTAAAAAAAAACTTGGTAACTATATGTCTGTATACGAATATAATTTAATTAAATTAAATTGCATTTATATCCTTGCATCCGCCCCTCAAGTGAGTCCATTAAATATCAGTATTGCGGTATAAAACTCTATATTGATATATATGATCTTAGTTTATCATTACAGATCGATATGAGTAAAAATTTGATTTAATTTTAAAAAAATGAAAAATTAGAAAACAAAATTAAAATATTTCTGTACATAAAATGTCTCCGCAAAATTTGACATAAATCTTTCTTAAGAGTATTTTAAAAATCTGTGTAAAAATTGTATTAATATATGCAACGAGTGAAATAATTTGTTCCTTTTATAAAGGGCCTATGGCAGGGATTACGATAAATATTTATTATATCTATTTAAAAGTTTATTTTACAAATAGTTCTGATACGTTTATGGACACGTCCACTATTAACATAGAACTGAAATTTTTATATAGACAAATTTTTCAAGCCGTATATTTAGTAGTGATAAGAATTCTAAATAAGCAAAATGCTCCTTAAGGCTTAAGAAATTATGCTACTTGATTCTTTATTTATTTATTTATTTTTGGTAACATTTGCCTAAGTCAGGTTTGAATTGGACTGTTAAGTGGTTAAGTTCGAAAAAACACTAAAAACTTATTCTGAAATCTTTGATCTCAAGCTGGAAAACTGCTTTTAAATGTTTATATTTTTCCCATAAATTTTTGAAGTAGAAGTTTATCTTTTGTGATTTGATTTCTTTTTTGTTTTGATTCCATTGATTTTTTTTTTATATTGAATTAATTTTTGTTTTTTCATAATAAAATTTTTATTTATTTATTTTTTTGTTTCGTTTATAACTATATTTATATCCGTTTTCGTATTTTATTTTAAATTATTCACTGTTTTTGTCTTTTATTTTTAGTTTCTTTAATGCCGTTTTTGATTTCTGATTTCCATTTTCATTTTGTTTCTGTTGTTTTATTTTTTATTTCTCATCAATTGCTCATCAATATTTCTGCAATTGTTTTTTTTTTAAATTTAATATATTAATTTTAATGTTTATATCAGTTGTAAACCAATATATTTTTGATTATTAAATTATTCTTATTTTCTATTTTCCTTTAAATAGATTTTCAAAAATTCTACACATTTTTGTACACCTTAGCGATTTAAAATTTGTTATTTTTACTGTTATATATAATTATTATATTTTTATTTAATTATGTATTTTGTTGTTTTTTATTCTCTTTTTCAATTATATTATTTTTTGTTGAGATTTTTTTTAGTATATTAAAATAAGTGTTTTTTTTTTAATTTATTAGAAGAAATTTTTTTTTTTTTTTAATTATTTATTAAACTCTTCAGAATTTTCAAAAATTTGCTTACGCCAACAACAACTTTAAATGCATAATATTTTTTTATAAGCACTAATGAAGAAGAAATGTATGAGGTTGTATAAAAAGTTTTTTGAATATTATTTTTAAAACTTATTCTTCAAAATGTCAAACATACCAAAAATTTTTTGTATATATAAAAAGTCACATATTACTTTTAAAATTTACTTAATTAAATGCACTTCCGCTTATATAATTATTTATTTTAAATGATTTCTTTAATCATCAATTATTTAATTAAGAAAAGTAATTCACATATTTATTATATATTTTTATTAACAGAAAACAAAAAAAAAAAAAAAAGATTTAATAATAAACATTTTCCGTATAAAAAACAGATCCAAGCATAACATATAAACGCGCGCTTTCAACTAAACACTAATCATAACGCGTTACAACGATGTATGTATGACATCACAACGAAAGCAAAACTGAATTGAAAAACTTTCAAACTATAGACGGACCACGAGCCGCTTGCATTAGGCATTAGGCATTAAGTGTTAAGTATGCGTGTGTAAGGCAAAAGAAAGCACTAACCCACTGCATACATATATACACACACACATATACGCGCTCACATATGCTTACACTCCCGAGCGTAAACCGTTAGAGTTAGAGTTTCAGTTATAATAAAAATTTTCTTTATAAGTACTGTAATGATGAAGTGATGTTATGTTAAGTGGTATGTTATGAATTTCTAATAGAGCAACCGCGTTTAACGTGCGTTTAGCCGAACGGTTTTAAGTGAAATGAAAGGAGTCAACGAAAGAAAGCCACCAACAAGCGCCAAAATGTATAATATTTTAACTAAAAAAAAAAAATAAAAAAAAAAATAGAGAAGAAAAAAGCAATCAGCCAGCTAGCTAGTCAGTCAGTCAGCCATCCACATACAATAGTTTTTTTTCTATTTGTTGTTGTTGCTGCTTTTTTTTTCTTACTTTTCACATTTCTGAGTTTATGGAGTAACACTACGAGTAAAAAACTTTTTCTTCTTTTGCTTTTCTATACTAAATAAATTCGCATGTGTATATGTTTTTGACTGCGAAGCGTTAGTTTTTATTTAGAAAAAAGAGAAGACTTTTTTTTAAAATATGTTTCAACATCAGTTTTATAGAGAGAAAGAGTGAGAGTAAGAAATGTAAGTAAATGTTAACTTATCCTCGTCATTACCGTCCCCATCATCGTCACCATCATCATCATTATTATCATCATCATCAGCATAATATATATGTTGTATGTAAAAAGCTTTCCATGAAAAGAAAATCATAATTTTTACAGTTATATCTATGCAAAAGAGTAAAATCAAATGGGAAAATCATGCAAAGTAAAAAGGGAAGCTTCATACAGTTTGCATGCAAGACAAAAAGAGAAAGAAAAAGGTTAAAGAGGCAGAGAAAATATACACATAAATACCGACTATATGTGAGTATAATGACTTGCTTTATACGGAGTTGCCGGCTAAGTATTGCAAACAATAAAAACAATAATCTCCCTTTCTCTTTCTCTCTTTCTCCCTCTCTCTCTCTCTTTTTCTCTCTCTCTCTCTGTCTTCCGCAAAGAGTGAAAGGAAACTAGAGAGCAAGTGCATTACGCGAATATATCATTTTTGTGCACTGTTTCTAATGCTATGAAAGTCATTAGAAAAAGCTTATTTTCTTGCTCTCTTTCTCTTCCCATCTCTCTCAATCAGTGCATTATTTTTGCTCTCAATCAACATACGAATATTGGATTGTTATACTGAAAGATTCTCTATAAAAGTGAAATTCTCTTACCTTTTACTAATCTCAACTGTTAACTATAATTTAATTGATATGTTACTCATACCACCAGTTTACCTTCTTCATATACTCTATTCATATGAAACCCTCTGAAATGTGAGCAAAGCTTTCTCTACGGAATGTACAGCACATGTACGAAAATTTTCTGTGTTAAACATGTTAATTTCTTTTCCTGTTGTATACGTAGTGGTTGTTGTTTTTGTTACTGTAGTTGGTTGCATAAAAGTGCAAATTTTTCGAGTTTTTTATTTTTCATTTATTATTTATTTTTTTCTTTTTACATCAGCAAAACTTCACTAACTTCTCTCTAATACATACGCATAGCTATAGTGTCATTATGTTGATTTTTGTGTTTATTTCTTCTTTTTCTTTTTGTTTTTCTAATAGTTGTGCTTGTGCCCCAGTGTCGTTGCACGTCGTTTGCAATGGTAATAATGTCTGTCTGTCTATATTTTTTCTTTTCTTTCTTGTATTTTATATTACATGATATTATGTTTATTGCTTGGGTTTTGATATGTTTGTTGTTATAGTTGTTGCATTTTTTCTTTCCATGCAGTTGTATTAAATAACACACAAATTTATTGATATGTGTGTTATTTCACTTCCTGATTTGTTTTTCTTTTCTTTTTTTTTTTTGTTTTATTTTTCATTTTAGCGAAATTGCTTTATTACAACTTTTCCTTTTTATAACAAATAGCAGACGAACGTTTGTTATTTTTCTTTTAGAAAAGAGCATATATTTTCAAAAAAATTAAAATTTGATTTTGTTTTCAAATATAATATGATACAATTCAAGTGTTTTTGAGATATTAACACTTCTGAGAAATTTTGCATTAGCATTAACATTAATTAATTTTAAATCTTTTCTTGACAAAGGTTAGCAATTGTTAAAAGTGCCTACTTAGAGTGAGTCCTCCTTATATAGATTGTATTGTATTTCTTTGTATATCGATCTTCTTTTCAATTACTATTAATCATATGCCATTCACGTAAATGGAGTAAGTAAATTAAGCCGATCGTAAATTATTTCGAAACATGTAGAAATTTATTTTGCATAAAAAGTTAAAGTTAAAAACATTTCTCTCAACCAAATTTACGTCGTCATCTTCAAAGCAGGCTGCTCCCGAAAGCTGATTGATGTTTAAGTGAGTTTTCTTTCGCGCGTAAATTTTACCCAATTTAAATTATGCATTGACCGCTCGAGTTGATTTCCTACGACAATCTTTTTTATTTTGTCGATAATTATATCCTTATTATATCCTTATTATATTGTATTGACAATCAGTAAAAACGATTATCAATCATGACTTCTTGAGTTTTTTTTGAATGCTTTACATCGTTTGTATCTTTGCCTTATACACAGTAATTTCATCAATTTGAAATCTTAATTTGAAATACAAAATTAAGATCAACTCCTTTGATAGTTCAACTTCCAACTTTTTTTATTGTAAAACCTCTGAGATCACTTAAAAATAAATTTTTTTTGCAGTGGGTGCATATGTAGACATGACCACTGTCAAGAAGGATTATAGATAGAGAAGGAAGGAAAAGTAGAAAGAAAAGGAAAAGACTCGAAAACGAAAACATCTAGAATAGTGGGAAAGATCACTGCAGGTAAATACAGAAGCTTTAGAAGCATTCAAATTTTGCGCACTAAACTTAAAAAAAAAAAAAAAGACTAGAAGAACTGTGACAATATTTTTTAAGAAAATAAATTTAAACATTAGTGCATATGATGTTGCATGTCTGCCTTATAGTTAATTTTAGGCACTAAAGAAATTGAAGTTCGCCTTTACGAGAAACGAACTAACTTCTACTTACTGCGGTAAGTAAATATCTTCTAAAAAAATAGTACTAATAACACTAACTGCAGAATGCGGAAAAAGAACTTAAAGAAATTCTAGAATATTGTTTCGATCAAAGAGTTAAGCATTCGCAGTAGAATTTTACTCCAGAAATAATTACATTTTTCTTATAAAATAAAAAACCTGTTACAGGTCATAAGTTATAATGTTATAAATGTTATATTTTTGAAATTGGTTTGGAATTTTAGATCTTGTGTAAGAGAGATGAATCGAGCTAATCGATATTATTTGTTTTTTTCTTGTTTTTTAATTCTGCAATCTCGCCTCATTATTTTAAATGCACTTACAAAAAAGTTACGTAACAAAGAAACTGGAATTAAGGATGAAATAAAGGATCTGAGTTTTATTCCAAGTTTGAGTTTTATTTATTGGTAAAGACGTAATAAATATAATCTTTTGTTGAAAGGTCTTGCAAATATAGAAAAAAAAATGCTTATATCAGCTTAACTTTAATTTCAAGGTAACTTTGATGAAATTTCACTCATATTAACGTAAAACGTCGCAAAGTTTAGTAATAATATTTTAAATAGAAAGCAACACTATTTGGATTAAGTCGCAGCAGGGCAACTTAGGTTCAGTGTGTTTTTTAAATTCTTTGCATTTTTGACAAAAATTAATTTCTAAAATTCATTTCATTTGTGATTATTTTTTTTCCAGATTCAATGGAGGTTGTTCTTTAAAATCTATTATCCAGTGTATAATAATATTCTACAATTTTCCGTATAATTATTCCGTAAAGTTTCCTTAAAAGCTATGCTTTGAAGTTTCTTTTAATTGAAATTGCAACAACAAAAGCTAGCTACGGTTCACTCAAATTCATTCTTAATTGTTAGGCCTTCGAGTTTAAAAATTATGCTATTAATCAGTCTTTTAAGGAGGCGTAAAATGTTTTTTTATGCATAGTAACCAAAAAAAAAAAAACACTAATAACAATGATAATCGAAAGATCACACACCAACTTTCCTTTCTTTCTCCCAACCAACCCTAGCGTTGCCTTGACGAGCTAGGTAACGAAATTTAACATTCGGTGTCAAAGCAAGTGAAAGTTCTGCAAACGTATTGAAAAGTATTTTGTTTTTTTTTTTTGGGCTTACATCCATAGACGCACACACACACACACACATATGATATGATGATAATTTAAAATGTTGATTATCATCCTCTATGCATGGTGCATGTATATATGTAATACACGCACTTTTACTCTAGTCATATGAAACTGTAGTGTACACTGCGCACATACGCACACACACACACACCGTGCCTTTACTCTCCCTACTCTTCGCACTTAGGCAAAAGCACAACAAAAATCGAATTCATACACTAAATAAAACGAACGAACGTCCGTGACATCGATTACGTACATTGAACGTTGAAAAATTGTTGTCGTATATGTATGTAAGTATAAGTAAAATAGCAACAACAACAACAAGAGCAACAGCAACAACTGCAGCACAAGTACACGCTTAACACTCTAATCTGTTTATGCAAACGTTTGTGTCGTATGATTGGTTGTGTGTGTGTTTGTTTGTGTTTGTGTGTCTGTAAGTGCGCGTAAGTGTAAGCGTAAACGGCTGTGTGTTTCGGTGTTTGTTCAGAAAGAGTTTAACACTTATTCACTCAATTGGGGCTCGTATCGCTTTTGTGAGTACGTTTGTATCTGTGCTTGTTCGCGTGTTTTTGTATGTTGTGTATATTCATAATTTGTTGTGTGGTTATTATTGTTGTTGGTGAGTAAGGCGAGCAAACGTGCTTTGCATTATTTTAACAAATTGGCAAACATTACATTTAACACACATGAACACACACTCAAAGAGAGAGTATATATATATATACATATATATATAAAATCTCTATATATACATATACACATGTCGCTATACACACGGCGAAATACCCATACATGCATACATACATATGCATATTATACGTATGTTCAACTGTTGTTTTGCTTCGATTTTATATTGAGAATGGTCAGTCCGGCAGTCGAGCAGATCATTGCTTTGGTAATTGTTTAGTGAAATAGTGATTGAGTGGGTGAGTAAAAGAGAGTAAACGTTTGCATGCTCCTCAAAGTCAGGCTTGATGTTTATGTTATAGCTGTCGCTGTTGTTGCCGTTGTTGTTGTTAGCACACCTTTTACCTACATTAACAACTTGCCAGCGAGTGTTGAAGAGTTTCTTAACCGTTTTTTCTTTACTTTTCTTTTTCTTGCCTTTCTTTACAATGTTTTATTGGCAAACTGAACCGTTGTTGTAATTGTTGGTGTTTTTGTTGCGAATGAAACACGAACTATTTATTAAAGGCGGAAATGTATTTAAATGTTATTCATATGGAAAACTTATGATCTCCGTCTTATAGGCTTTTTCTGAAATTAAGGCACTTTTGCTTGGAAATTTACTTTTAAAAATGCTCAAAATCCCTAAAGCCCTTACAATTTCCTTAATATTGAATTTGAGAAAAAAAAAAAAAAAAAACAATTTCACTTGTCAACATGTTTAAGGAACAGGTGAACCTGGACGCATAGATATTTTGAGAACAATATGTAGATTAAATGTTTATCAATTTACAAGCATTTGTGTCACTAAAAATTTTTACATTGTTTTTAAAAAAAAAAAATTGACTAACGGTCCAAGTTTCTTTTCGAACATGTTGCGAGGCAAAAATGATTCGTTGTAGAAAACTTGTGTTTGTTTTTTTGAGGCAGATAAATATTTTGTTGCTAATAGTTAGGTGGAAAAATATTACTGTTTCAATTTTTGCACGTAACTATGGAATGTATTTGTTCCTTCCTACGTCTGTAGTGCATAAAAATTCGCAGCAAGATTTACCATTTAACGTAAATTCTTTGATTGTGCGTTTTTTAGCCATGTTTATACGACCGTCCACTAGTCTATTGTGGATATCCTGAACCAACAACAAATAATTAAATAGGGAGAAGTAGAATTTAGTGTACAAATACTCTTACCTGATGGCCGTTGATCAAGTTTCAAATTAGTTATATCCCCCGCACGCCCAACTCTCCCACAACTGATATAAAATTTTCACTTACAGGTAATGTAGCAAGTATCGATTTTTGAGAAATTCAATATCAATATTTGCCTATACGAAATAGCAGCTAAGTGGTCAATAAGTAAGCTTACGATTAGTAAAAATTCTTTCAAGTTTAATATATATATATTCGGAGTCGAAAACTTTTGCTCTAATGTGACTTGTTCTTTAACTTAGATAGATAATATAAAATAAGGAAAGCTTTCTCTGCCGTCGTAATGGGTTTACGTAGAGAAAGGTAGAGTATGTATTTTACGTTAATGAGTCCTTTTTAAGCTTTCTATAATGATATCTTCAAAGATTCTGATCTTTCTTCGTCGTTTCAGACTCACGTTTAAGTCAGAGTTGCTAAGATTTTCGACAAAATCTTATATTAAATATTCACATATTGCTTTTCTGATCTACTATTTTAATATATGTTGAAAAATAAATGTGAGCATTATATAAAAATGTCTAATATATTTAAAAAACTCTCATAAATACGTTAAAGCAATTAATTGGTCAATGTTAAGGTTGATGTTGAGTTAATGCATGAATACATATCCATCCACATTTTGCTATGCTGATTGTTTACTTCTTGGAGTGATGTCTTTTGAGGAAGGCAATGAAGATTGCCTACCGGCCGGGAGAAGAGTCAGCAGCTTGAGATGTATCCACAGTAGCTGCTTATTGTTATATTTATAATGTTATTATTATAATTATATTATATTATACCGTATATTATGTTATATTATATATTAAATTATATTATATCCCTTTATATTATATCATATATTATAATATATTACATATTATATTACATTATATCTTATTATATTATATCATGTATTATATTATTATTATCATAATTATATTATATTATATTATATATTAAATTATAAGATATCTTATTATATTATATCTTATATCATATTATTATTATTATTATTTTTATTTAATTATTTCATTTGATTATACTTCCCTCTAATTTCATGTTTCATTGTACATGAGTTCTCTGTATTACAGACTTCCAAAATATATAATACAATGCTAAATTTTTTTCTTATTTCTTTGACTTATTTCGTACATGGCTTCTGGCCTTCTTGAAGAGGTTATAAAAAAAAAGTTATGCCTACTTACCCGACCACACTGCTGGGCCAGGCATTGTTTGCGTTCCTTGGGTCACCTTGTTGGACGTTATTTTGATTTAGATGCTTTCAGTTGACTATAAATGATTTTTTTTTTATGTTAATTTCTTGAAGTTTTTTATTTTATTAATTTATATTTTTGGAAAAAATTTTCGCAAATTTTTTTTTATTCTATTAAAATTTAATTGAATATATTGTATATATATACATATAAATCTATATATATACATACATGTATATGTATATATATTGAATTATATATATACATATATCTTTTAAAATTATCGGATTTGGTTAAAGTTAACTTTAAATGATTAAATGCTGGCTGTTACTGTTGCTGGGATTGTTGTATTTGTTGTTCGTTTCATTTTGAAATAACTGCACATTTTTTAAAATAGAATTTTTTTCGTTCTAATGTTTAAGAAACAGTAAAAATTTAAAAGAGAAATTATGTTTATATAACAATTGGAAATTAACTTTTCTTTATGCATTTATTTTTTTTTTTTTTCAAATTTAACTTCTTTTATTGTTATTATATATTTATTTATTTGATTTTTGATTCAATTTGCTATTTAATTTTTTTTTTGGTAATTTATTTCAAAAATTTTTTAAAATAATTTTTTTATTAAAAAATTTTTTTTTTAATTTGTTGTTCTAATTAAAATTTTTTATCCGATCCGTTATACGTTGTTACACATATTCGTACTCTCACACACCGAAACACAGCAATTTGACTTGTTTCGTCGTGTTGCCCGAATTTTTTTTTTTTTTTTTTTTTGCTTTCTTGCGCTTTTTCACCAGCAACCGCTCTGCAGTTTTACACTGAGCGAGCGTGCAATTATTACTACTACTACACAAAATTCACTCCTTTTGCAATGTATTACAGCTCATGTTTTATTTATTTTTCCATTATTATTTTTTTTTTACGTTTCTTCTTAGTTGTTGTTGTTGATTTGCTTTTCTTATTTGTTTTGTATGTTGAGAGTTGATATTGTACCGAAATCAAAACTGAAACGCCAGCAACAACTTTTAATTTCAATACGTATCGAATTTGCTGCTGCTGCTATCGCCGTCTGCTTGCCTCTGTTTTTGTTCGTTTAACACTCTCTTTGCGGCATTTTTTTATGTCTGTAAGATTGAGTGTTTTTTTGTAACGTCGTTGTTACATGTTTTTTTATTTTTTTAACTGAACAGGTCTGCTGTTTGCATCATCCTGCATACTTTACCGTTCTGAGACTCTCGTATTTTCTTACGGCGGTTTCTGCAGGTTGCTCGCTCGCTCACGTACTCAATTACAACAAAAAAAGTGACATTTATGCCGATTTTCTTCTTCTTCTCGTTAGGCAAAAAATATTACGGTACTAAATGTTGCTTAACTGCTTTTGACTCAATGCAATTTGCTGTTATAAGTCGATGATGTTGTGGCTAATACTGTTGTCGCTATTGTTGTTCTTGTTGATATTATTATTATTATTATTATTATTGTTGCTGCTGTTCTTGTTGTTGTTGTTGTTGCTCTTGTTAAGTTAGCTGGATAGTTATTTAACAGGTTTCTCGACGCGCTAAGGCATCCTTTTTTCTTATACATTTGTATTGTTTGAAAATATAGGTTAGTTGAGTGCTTTACGCATTGCGGCTTTATGACAACAATGAGGTTAAACTTATGAATGAGCTGATCCGCATAAGGAAAAAGAATTTTCAAATATCTCCAGAGTAGTTAAATTTTAATAATTTGCTTACTTTAAAAGCGAGAAATTTTGATTTAAGTGTTAGTCAGGGCAATTAAAAAAATTACCTGGCATAAATCTTTAAACACCTTCGGTTCACAAACCGATAAATAAAAATTAATATACAATTTTATTATTTGTGTTCATATCAGATGACCAATTGATGACCTTTTGAAAATATTATTAGAAATATTTGCTATTAGTTGTAAGTTATAGTCTTTTGCTCATTTTGGACGTGATTGTCAACGAAGAATATATGCAGATTCAATAAGTTCCAAATCTTTGTCTCAAGTCTTACAATCAATAGAGCTGCAACATTAAACGACAAACTAATAAAAAAAAAAACATGTGAAAAAGCAGACAGGCCAAATTCAACTTTGAGTCTTATGTCGATCAGCATACGCAGTATGTCTATTATACCTATATTCTTTGGGCACATAAAACTTGTACAAGGCCAGTGCAAGCAACAAAAGTTTAGTAAAAAGAAAAAAAAAAAAACACTACAAAAATTTCAAAACCTAAACTACACACCGGATATCAAATGAGAAGGAGCAAAACTTTTATATTACATAAGAGGCAAAGAGGCGTATTTTTAATCCAAGGATATGTAAAGTTGTTTCATAAACAGTTCGAATTTTCGTATGTTTTTTTTTTAACTTTTTTTCTACTTATCAAAATCTGCACTTCAAACCTAAACAACTGCATACTTTTTAATAATTGTGAAACATGTCTAAATTTATTCATTAAAACGAGGCATTTGCATTAATGTTAAGCACCAATGCTAGTTTACGATCCCTGCTCGATTGTCCCAACAAATGTGTAGATTGTGCAAAAATTCCCAATCGATACAAAACAAAAAACAAAAAAAAAAGTTTTTATACTTCACTTATAAACTGTGTAGGTACATGAAGTAAAGAGAATATTGCGGATTTGCATTTAGAAGGTTTTCTAATCTTTGCGGCATAAAATAGTAGAAGGATCTAACAAGATGACCGATCGTGCCACATACCCCAGAAATCAATTGGAAATAATTGAAAAAAATTTATGTTATGCTTGGAATGAAGTAGTTCTCGTACGTCTACGAACAGATCAGTGAGAGGGGCTTAATTAATTCTCATCAATATTCGATTATTTCAGTTTTCGTCTTCTTTAACCTGACATAAATTAAATTATTTGCCAGGCATATATGTATCATATGTACCTATTTTCTGTTTCAATTTTTAAGATTTTATCAATGTCAAGCAAATCTTTGGATAGTCGGATAGATGAAGGTGGATACATTGAGCCAGAATCTTAAAATTTAGAATTATTGATATGTACTCGTACGATTGTGTGATTGTTTTATATGTCTTTGAAACGTGTGTCTGGTGACTATTAACAAATCTCTCAAGATCTCTGATGCGCTCGACTCCGTCTCTGTGTCATTACAGGAAGACGTTTCGGGATTTTACAAACGCAACGCCAACCTCCACCTTTCAGTGATGAGAAGTGAAATATTCTTAAAATATTTGCAAAATAGCAAGTTTTCCATTTTTTTTTATAAATTATTAAAAAATAGTTAATAAATTCTTAACATTTATATTTGAGAGGTTATGTAAAGTCGAATAAAATATTTTGCAAAGATTTTAATAGATTACGAAAAGTGTCTTTTAAACTTTTTAGATTTTCGACTGATTTAAAGCATCTTTTAGAGATAGTCTCAGATTCTAGAATATTTGTTTTTTTATTAAGTGTATAATAAACTAATAAATAAATTTAAATTGAATTAAATTAATAAATTTCGATTTAAATAAATCTGTTTTTATGAACCAAAAATTTTTTCTTTTTTTAATAAAATACTGAATCAGTTCTTTTTTTTAAGAAATATTTTTGAAAAATAATTTTTTTTTGTTTTGCGTATAATTTTCGGAAATTTCAATTTCATAAATTTCTTGCAAAACAATTTTTAATACAAAAAATCCGAGATATATTTAGTTGCGACATTTCACTTATAATAAGAAAAAATAAAAATCGGAAGACTTGGAGACTCACTAATCCGGGACCCTTATGCATTAAAAAATATATCTCAGAGATCCATAAACATTTAACAATAACAAAGTACTACTCGCGGATTGTAGAACAAATGCGCAACAAAATCTACAGAAATTCGTCGTTATATATTAGAGATCCCAGAGATCCATCAGAAATCCGAGAGACTTACCAATATTCATTAAATACCCACAATTTATGAAAGGCTTTTAAGATGCAAATGGAACAGAGATAACAAGTCCAAGTCCAAAAAAAAATAAACACTTTTTATATATTTTCCCTAAGATAGTGTATAGACGAGATTCCCGTAAGGCGAGTGATTTACATATATACACATATATGTAGTTTTAAAAGTTACCCAATAAGAAAAATTTTCTAAAGCCAGCTTTTTTAAATTTTCTCTTTTTGAATACTTTTTCCGAAACTTTTTTTCCACAATACTAGATACTACTAGATACTCTTCCTCCTTAATAACAGAAAAAAAATTCCGAGTTATTTAAAACAACATTTTTGCCGATGGTGGAAGGGTCAGATACCCCGGAGCTTTTTTCCGATAATAATTTTCTGTGTTTTTATTAAAAAAAATAAAAAAAATAACTGTTTAATAAAGGCGTATTATTTTGGAATATTTTTAAAATGAAGTTACATTTAATTGGAATTGTACTAAAATATTTTTTTTATTTCACGTTTTTATTTATTTTGTAATTTTTGTTTATTTTATTATTACTTATTAGTTTTTGAGCTCTAGATCTACAACTTTTTGTTTTTATTTTAATTTTTTTTTTTTTTAATTTTTAAACTAGCGCCTGGAAAATTCTTGGGCTCTAGTATTATTTTTTTTTTTTTGTTTGTTATATTTTACTTTTTATTACTCTTTTCTTTACAAACCTATCGAGCTTTTTCAGATTATTTTAAAAATACTTAATATCTTCATCTTGTCGCTGTTTGATTTTGAGTATTTATTATATTAATACCTAATTTTTTGAATTAAATATTTTTTTTTTTTTATTTTTTACTAGCGAACAAGTTTTTTATTTATGGCACGCACGTTAAACTGAATTATTTTCTGTGTGTTTCTTGTTTATTTTTCTTTCCTCTCAAACGCTACACGTTGTATGTGTAATGCAAACGGAAATTGCAACTGACTATACAGTCAGTTCATCACAAACAGAAAATTCGTTGTATCATAAACGCACGCATACATACATTAAGTAACATATATGTTAACATATACAGGCGAACATTAAGACGGAGAGAACGAGATACATATATATATATATATAGAGAGAGAATAAAATAAACGAGAGAGAACGAACGGAAGATAAAAACAGCGCAAGAGAATAAGAAACATGTCTGTAAGACTGTAAAACGGTTAAAAGGTTAAACAGAGAATAAGAAATAAAAGGAATCTTCTTTAAAGGAAATTTACTTAAAAATTAAAATATTAAATGAAAATCCATTTAATTGATTATTAAGAAATATTCATTTAAAAAAAAAAAAAAAATGAAAATAAGAAGCAATGTATTCTACTGAGAGTGACGGATTACAATTTCTGCATAGTTAGAGTTGCCAAGTCTGTTAACGTTATCACTCAAGAGAATCATAATTTTTTATAATGTTAGTATGAGTGTCAATTATTTTTGGTCTTCGACTTGTCTGCAAAAGGGGTTTCTTTCTTGTTGTTTTTCTTTTTCGTTTTTTTTTTTCCTTTGAACTGTATATGTGCTTCGAGTCAATCACCGTTCGAAGGTCATAATACGGTATACAATACATAGAAAATTCGTTTGGATCACAGAGTCCTTGAGTATTTGTAGAAACTGGAACAAATGTATATGCGTTTTGTGTTACCGTCCCTGCTCTTTTGCTCTCTCTTTTTGGTTGTGCTTTTTTTTTGTTGCGTCCGTACATAGGATATAAATATACGCGAGACCAGATTATAAACACGACTTCTGACCTTACCCAACAAAGTAAATGACAGTAAATTGTTCTAAAGAAATTCTTAAATGTTAGAAGGGGGGAATAAAGATGAAGCAGCACGAATGTATGTTACTAAGGCAGGTAATAGGTGAAAATAGTAATGCGGTAACTCTAGAAAATATTAAAAAAAATAATAATTTTTTTTTAACTAGTGTCTGTTGTTGTATACACCTTGTTTTTGTTATTTTCATGTTACCATAAATTATTTTAATGTTGCAAAATTTTTATATCTGAGATGTTTTTTAATCTCCTTCTTCTTCTCACTTTGTTTTTTTTTTATTTCATTTGATACCCTCTTCGCCCCTAATTTCCGTCCGGCTCTGTATAGCATAGAAACGTTACCATTGTGTTGTGCTCAAAACCTGCACTTTTCAGAGCTCTAACAATGACACTATAGTAGTAGCAAAAAAAAAAAAAAACCCACATACTTTTGCATATGTATGTAATCGTATATGTGTATGCGTTATTTCAGAGCAACAACAAGCGAAACTGCAACAATGCTCAATAGCATCGAATCTAATACAACAACCACAATAACAACAATAATGCTTAAATGCAACAAAGTCAATACAAATATTAAAAAAAAAAAACGTTAGAAGTTCAACAACATTTTCATGAAAAATCCTTGAGAGTCATTGAAAATGAAAAATAAAATAAAATTAAAATAATATATATATATAATATATATATATATATATACATATATATATTTAATATGTGCGCGTGTTTATGTGTACACATGACGAAAACAACAACAAAAGCCCAGCATATAAATTAACAATGTGCAATAGAAAAATAAATGATAAATAAATACGTGTAGTTATGAAAAATATTAAGAATAATAATAATAAAAAACAAAAATTAATATACAAAAAGCTCTTATTAGAAAAAGGATAAATTCAAAAAAAAAAAAAAAAATTCAACGTGCAAAGCATAATTGTATAATTATAAATTAATTAAAGCACACATACGGACTTCTTTCATATCATAAGACGCATCTTAATCGCCCCCTTCATCGCTAAGTTACTTTCCCGTCATCACTTAGAGAAAACATTAAATATATGCTAAAAAATATCAAATTTATTTATAGAAATGTGGCTGATTAGTCCTTATGGCCAATATATGCTGACATGAATTAAATGAATGAAATTAAATTTCATTGTGTAGAGAATTGGAAAAAAAAAAAAAAAATACAACACATTTTTTATCTACACGCGAAGATTTGTATATTCGCTCGCCTTTAAAAAAAAGAGTCCATTTGAAACGATACACTTCTCCTTGTGTGTTTAAGGTAAGCATCAAATATACCATTGCATATAGGAACTTATCGTAATCACATTTTGATTTCCTTCTACAAACTTCCGTCCACCTTTTCCAAACAAATTAAATCGGAAGCTTACGAACAAGAAAATTGTTTTGCAAATTGCACACGCGGCGAATACATAACTTCTGTAATGTCGTTAAAGGAAATCTTGGTGAGAAATGCCTTGCATTTTTTTTTTTTTTTAAATTATTTCACTTAACTTTTTTCAAAATAGAACGAATTGTAACGCGCTTCATATTTAAACAGATTTTAATAAATCCCTCTGCCCAGATTTATTCGAAATACACCTTTCGTTGTTGTCATTTTTAATAATGTATACCTCACTTGTGTAGTGACGTTGACAATCCAATAAAGTGAATGCAGTTTTAACATCATTAACCATTTATCGTTTACCGTGACTTCTTTCAATCTTTCACTTATACGGATGTGGTTTTATTATTATCCGATTACCGTTCGCATGTACACCTCGGAGGCCATAATCAGATCCTATCTATCTGCTCTCTCCCCACTCCTTTCTCCCTTATTAATACTGTATTTATACGTATAGGTGAATATTCCCTTAAAGAAAAATATAATTCATGCAGGAATGTTTTCAAACGTTTCTTTTTTTTTTTTTTTATAAAGATAGGATATTGATATTTTTACTTATTTGTGTTTTAATTCTATCTCATCTCTTGAGTGACATTGAGTTATCATTTTAAAAAACAAGAAGAAGAAGAAGAAGAGCAAAAAGAATGAGCATTATTGTCATACGCGATTTTTAATATTTCCAGTAATTTCGGGTACATGTTTTGAACTACAACACAATACAAATAGATAGTAGCGGAAGCATAGTGTATAATTAGTGTCATATAAACCTAGAGATGTTACAGTTCAATATAAAAATTTAAATTAAATTTAGAAATATCGATTAATCTGAACCTTTGGATAAATGATTCTCTGTACTCATTTCATTTACAGATGATTCACTGGCAAATGAGTAAATCATTCATAATGATTGTATTGTTGTTACTATCATCGAATGATAGGTACATACTAGATTTGTTGTTTTATTTGTAACAACTAGCGATACCATTCGAGATCTTATAAAGTACACACACACACATACATATTCTTGATCAAAGTAAAATTCTAAAATTCGATTTTAACATAACTCACTTATTCATGTATCCATTCACCCACCCAATCATTCGCCTATCCGCCTATCCGCTTATTCGTTCATTTCTCTTTTGTCGCTTATAATTGTTACATTTAAGGTTAGGAAAATTTAAAGGAAAACCCGTAAATTGCATATTTGCGGTTGCATATGCTGACGACTGCAAGATTCATAGAGTTTAAAAACAGGCGTGATTAGACAACAAAACCTATAATTTATAGCCTGGAAGGTATATTGGTTTAAAATCTAGTAGAATTATTTCTTATTATCATATAAAGGTATGGGTATTAAAGATTCACTTTAAGGTGAATATAACTTCTTATTTGATTTGTCCCTCCGCAGATAACATCTACAATACGAAGAATCAGTAAGATATACATTTAATACATATTTTCATTTATTTATAAGCACGTATATTATGCTATACTATGCTCTATTGTGTACATTAAGTTAATTATTCTATTTTCGTCATTTCTATATATATATATATATATATATATATAAACATCTGTGATATTAAAACGATATTAATAATTCTATGTTGCTTTCAAATTCCAAAAAAATATTTCATAGAGCTATCTAAAATTTTGAACAGTATGGACTACTTACCGCAATGAGTTTTCATTATTAATACAAAAATTTTACTCGAATATTTTAGTAAATTTCTGCTTATGAATCAATAGTCACATATTAAATTAAATGCCATGAAACTAGGCAAAGATATTAAACAAAATTAGGAAACAAGAAAATCCCAATTGAGTTGTTCTTGCCGAATTGCTTTGAAATGATTAACTACATATCCGCTTTATTTCTATATCCGGTTTGGTGGTTTTAAACCACAAGTATTTCAAAACTCATGACATTTTATGACAAATATTTATTCATTCATTCTTATATGTGTATACAAAATACAATATGAAGTAAATAAATTTTAAATGATATAAGACTGAGTTCAAAAAGTAAGGGGAATTTATATTATTTCATTTTTTACTCTTTATTCGTACCTACAATGCTTCCTGACAACGACCAGTGTCCACCATTTTCATATAAGGGTTTTTTTCTCTGAGTGGCTGAACAAGAATACTTTTCCACTTGAATACACTTGCGCCGATGTTTTCTTCCAATTCCGTTGCAGTATTCAGTATTTCCGGTGTATTATTCAAGGCTACCCGTCACCTCTCTTTAATAGTTGATATTGACTCAAAAGAATTATCGTGAAATGTGTGAAAAGAAAATAATCAGCAGGAGCCATATCAGGCGAATAAGGTGCTTGCGGAAATTTTGTGAAAATTTGATGAATATTTTTAGTACCATATCAAGATGCACTATCGTGATGTAAAAACCAGGAATACACTTAAATCTAGACTCTTTAATGAATAGAACAACACATATGACGCTGAACTCACCAACAACATTCCTTTTTGCGTTTTACTGATAGTTTGGAAGGAATTGCTTACGAACAAGGTCCCGATAGTCAGTCAATAATTTTGAATTTTAACTTGCTTTAATATATTGATTTTGAGTTCCCATTCACCTTTAGCATGATATTCGCTTGATTTTTAAGCGTATTTGCTCTTCAATTTTTCAATGGTTAGTCGACGATTGTCGGAAGCAAGATCAACTTTTTTGATATTCTCCTCAATGCTTGAGGCTGCAGGTGTTCCCCATTTAGTTCAAAGTCGTTGTAAACCTTCGATTCTTTTACAATTTCATTATTATAACCACTTTTTTGCATAAGAGCGTCATTCATTATTTAAACAGGATTCAATACAAATTCATTAGGTAATATATTTTGTAAATTCGTCGACATTAGTTTGCAACAATTATAGAAGACGCTCTAATTTATAAACGAACAAACTGACACTTTTCTCATCTTACTAATGACATTTGTAATTAATTAATAAAACAATGTTTATAATAATATGCTTTAAACAGAAGAAATTCCCCATATTTTTTGAACACAGTAGTATAAGAAATTATTAATCAGGCTATCGTAATGATGATTAAATTCTTTTTATTAATTATGAAAGATTTAAATATGTTTTGTAGATATATATATTAATGCGGGAAAATTTTCACTTTATTTACAAATAAACGGAGTTCTTAAATTAAGTAATGAAGAAAACGTATTCGTTTTCAATTAGTATGCGAGTATAATACTATTAGAGTACAACAATTTTATCAGTTCTTCTATATCGGTAAATCATAATAAATTCTTAATTGTAATGAGATTTTAAATTAAATTGAATTTTGAGATTAAAAATTTATAACTCTACCATCTATCCCACAGTCTGTATATTTCAGAATCAAAAAAAAATTTCCGCATTTATAAGTAATTAATTTTTCATTTATTCACTTTGCAAATGGATCTAATTTATTGAGATATATCTTGAAAACAGTATATAAAAATATTTTAAAAAACCGCAAACAAAAAGAGAAACTTCTAATACAAAAATTTTCTTTCATCAAAAGCTGACAACCGTATTTTTCCATTGTTAGAGTTCCGATCGGTCCAAGTAGGAGAATATTTTTAAAATTTTTTTAAATTATCTAATGACGAAATTGCATAAAACTTGTTCCAAAGATAATTGGATTTCGAAAGGAAAATGTATGATTAACACGTTTTGCTAGCGTACACATCATATTCCACAAACAAAATCTATATAGAAGCGATGTACATAAGGGTTCGAATAAATATTCATATATATGATAACGCGCTATCATATATAATATATATGTATATGAAAAGGACATATCAAAGTCATAATCAGTTCCAATGATTAATTTGCGAGAGTTTCTTACGCTTGACTTGACTGGAGTCAGAGCCAAGAATTTGAAACCAAATTTATTGCTGGCTAAAGGGCATAGTCGTTTCTACAAAGAGTTACAAGACGGTAAACAATTATATATATATTTAGTACATATTTTATAACGTTTTTATATTCCCTTCAGAGGATAAGCCCCACAGATGTAGGCATGGTGGCAATTAGAAAAGAAAGGAAAGACGAAATAGTGCCTGTGAATGTTTCACTTCGAAGTGGAAACATCGAATTGAACGTCAGCAAAAACCTTGTCCGCAGATCAATTGTAAAACTATTAGTTTCATACTCGCTTATAAAACTTTGTTCACAAAATGTGAACACAAAAGATTTCTGGTTAGATAACGAAATTTCCTCTGAATCCTGACCTAGGTAAAGAAGAAGCTAGTATGCATTGAAAGCAAAGAGATGTCGAAATTCCTTTTTAAATGAGAAACAACGCAAATACTTAAAATAAACATTGATAAATTGTTAGTTAGCAGATAAAATGTATAAAAAAAAAAATAGAAAAAAAGAGGTAAAACAACACGAACAACAATAATAAAAACAACAACAACAAGAACAAGAGCAATAGCAACAGTGCAAGTATAGCAAAAACTCTAGTAAATATAATAGATGTGAAAAAATAATTGCACTTTTATTTTCAACGATAACGTAATAATAAAACGTATACGACATGAGATGTGCACTGATATGAATAAGCAAGAGAGGGAAAAATAGACAGGCAAGAGGAAGAGTGAGAGTGAGAAAGAGAGAGTGAGAGAAAAAGAGCGAGAGCCAAAAAAAGAAAAAAGAGAGAGTGAGAAAAGAAACCTTGCTAAAAAACACACGGCAAACCGACTGCATTAAACTACATGTGCATGCATATGCTATAGTTGTTATCTCTCTGGTCTATCAATATCGTCACTAGAGTGTATACATAAACATACGTAGCTTTGGCTTTTTAAACTGCTGAGAACAGAAAATTTCATTGATTTAAAATCCACATGAAATGTGTAGCCCTATACACGCAGAGTATAGAGTATTAAGCAATAAAGTTTACCACCACCATTACGTTAGACAATGTGCACGTTTATCGATTGCACTCTAAGCCTACAAAATACAATATTCTTATATATGCACATATATGTACACACATGTCGATGTATGTGTTTGTGTGGGTTAGTGTGTTTATTGTAAGTTGAACCAATGCAATCATATTTAACACAACAAATACACCGACAAATGTACGTTTATACGCACTTAAACATTCTCATACACATACCTATACATACATTCATAGCTTTTCGAGTACAATGACCACAAAAATATTATTGCCTGTAAATTGTTGTTGTGCATGAAAATTTGACCCAGAAAAATTGACTAAAGTGCAAAAAGAGTCTGAACAACAGAAAAATAACAAAAAATAGAAAAAAAATAAAAACAAAGAGAGCGAAATAAACGTGAAAAAAAGTGTAAAATGCAAGAGAGATGCAATCAGAAAATAAACAAAAATATTGACAAGAACAATAGCAACAACAAGTAAAATATTTTTTGAAAAACATTTTTGTTTTTTTGTGAATTTTGTTACGCATTTCAACGCCACGCACTTACTGGCTGTTTCTGAATAGTAATAATATTTAGCATAGCGCTATAAGCGTGTATATGTTGTGCCTTCTTTGAGTATTTAAAAGAATTTTAGAATTTTCTAGGAAAATAACGAGACAATCAACGAAGAATTATGTGGAATTTTTTTTTTTTGAAATCGTAACTGTTTGGTGTTTAAGACACATTAAGGTCAATTCGACATTATGCCAGTTTATTTGAAATCTTGTTGCTGTTGCTGTTTCTCTAGTGGTGAATGTTAGATCTTCGATATACATAATCGTTAATCATTTATCATTTTGCATTTATCATATGGCATTAATCATTAATCATTAATCCTTTAGCATTAATCATTTATCATTAATCATTAATCATTTGTCATTTATCGTTTACCAATAATCATTTATCATTAATTATTAATCATTAATCCTTAATCATTTATCATTAACCATTTGTCATTTATCATTAATAGTTTATCATTGATCATTAATCATTTATCTCTTATAATTTATCATTAATCTCATTATTCATTTATCATTTAGCATTAATCATTAATTATTTATCATTTAGCCTTAATCATTAATTATTAATCATTATTCATTTATCATTTAACATTAATCCTTAATCATTTATCATTAATCATTTGTCATTTATTATTAATAGTTTATCATTGATCATTAATCATTTATCACTCATAATTTATCATTAATCACTATTCATTATTCATTTACCATTTAGCATTAAACATTAATTATTAATCATTATTCATTTATCATTTAGCATTAATCCTTAATCATTTATCATTTAGCACTTTGCATTTATCATCAATTATCCATCATTAATCATTTTTATTCATCCTATTTCATATTTTATTCATCACTATTCATCATCTTTCATCATTATTCATCATATTTCATCATTATTCGTCATTATTCATCATATTTGCTCATTATTCGTCATTATCCATCATTAATCATTTATCATTTATCCTTTATCATTTCCCATTTAGTATTTATCATTAATAATTTATCATTTCCCATTTAGCATTCATTATTTGGCATTAATCATTTATCACTTATCATTCATCATTTATTACAATGAAAAACCATTAATCCAAAAACACTTCTATTTACTTCGAGATAATCTTTCGAAATTTAAATATTTCTTTTATTCATGAAACAAAATTCTTATCGAAATATGCTAAAAACATAATATTTTTATTTTTACAAGACAGAATTGTGCCTTTTACGTAAAAAAATAAAAGAAATATTTGAGTTTTTTTATTTAAAAAAAAAAAAAGCTAAAAATTAATATATGCCTAAAAATGATTTTTGTCATATTAAAGTTTTAATAGATCTTTAGAAATATTTGTATGATATACTACACTAACCTCTGTTACAAATTCAAATAACATTAAGCAGACTGAGAATCCATAACCATCGATTATATTATACATTTATAGATAAAAGTTTAGCGGATAAAATGTCGGCCGGATAAAACGAAGTTACTCAATTTTGAATCCGATGGATTATGCGAACCCTAATGTTCATTTTTACTTGGTATGTGCGGAAGGATATATTTAATGTATTTCCCTTTTCTGGGATGGGTATAAAAATTCTGAAATTAATTATTGCAAGCACTTACATTAATAACAAAACATCTTTTAAGTTAAAATTTATATTTGTTTTTTGGTTTATATTTTTAATAATTATTTCTTTTGTAATAATTCTTTTTTTTGTAACAATATTTATTCTGATTTGCCTTCGTACGTACCTTATGAAAAGAAAATCCAACGCTGCAAAAGAAATGCTCGCGTCATTACCCAGATGGCCTGAAAAAAAGAAATTATAATATTTATTAATTATTATTTAAAATAAATATCTTTAAACTCATCATTAAAGTGTAATGATACAGTAGCGTTAATGGCATCAATAATTGCCATCCGAAAATATGCTTTACATTTCATCAAAAAATACGAATTTAACGAAAATAATATTATATTACAGTTCGTTTTATTTTATAATCACTCGTTGTATCAACAATCAACAAAGAAATGGCTCTATGCTGCAGTAAGTAACTGAATAATACGCGATTCTTCTTCTTACGATCTTAATTAACATTTTTTTACGAAAAAGTTCTAAATATAACATTATAGCATTTAATGGTACGCTCTGGAACGGAACAGTATAGAAAAAGATAAATTTTGCTATCGATTTTAAGGTCAGTCGCCTGTGTTTCTATTTTTTGGTTGTACAAATATAAATATTTACAATTTTTTTTTATAAACAAACTCATGTTTTAATTACTTAAAATCGTAAACACTAGAAATTTATTCTTGGGATTGCGCAACTTTTTTTTTTTTTCGTAATAAAATTGCAAAATACTTGTACAACGAATTTTTTCAGAAATTTCACTTATTTAGACAGTAATATAGTTGATTAAAAGCCAATCTGCATGAAAATTGTAGACTGATATATTGCCTTTCAAAGAAGCGTCAATATGAGGCATACTAGTGTTGCCTGATATTACAAACCTGAACGCCACATAGTAAAAAAAATTGCAGAATTTTTTTTGTACCTATATATATATATATGTGTATGTGTGTAATTATATATACAAGTATTATGTATATGTCCAATAGTAAACCATATTTCCGAACGAAGTTTATAACAATTTTTCAGTTCATTAGCCTGCTTATTACTATTGAAAAGTTGAAACTTGGTATAAACATTCTTAATTCATTTCTATTACGACGAATCTTTAACATCTTAATATCTCCTATCTTAAATCCATATTTAAAAAATACAAAATTATATCAATTGTTTTAAATCTAGCTTATGCGGGGGGAACGAGAGGGAAAACGTTATAAAAAGTTCAATTAATATCAGTTACAAAACTCCTTTCATAAGGTCGTACTTGTCTCACTGAAAAATAGTTACCTGCATTGTTAATTATGTGAGAGCGCAGTAAAAATTAACTGAGCATGCGCAAAAGCTTTTTCTCGTTATTTTGCACATTGGCGGAATTAATTTTGTGTTAAATATAATTGAATAAAATAAAAAAAAAAATAAATAAAAAAACTCAATGAATATCTAATAATTGAAAACCAGAAAATATTACAAAATATACAACAATAACAAAAATGACAACAACAAATGCAATAATTTTATGTACATACATTTACGTAATACCTTTTGAGACGAGCTTTGTAATGAAATCATAACAAATAATATATACTTACGTTTAGCTTATGCTTTGAACGAGGAGTGCTAAAGCCAATGGTTGCTAATAGTTGAAGGTTGGTTTAAAATAATAAAATAAAATTTAGCAAAGAACATAAGCACATGTTGTTAAAGTCTAGTCTAGACTAGAATAAATTTTAGAATATTTCCAAGTTAAGTAAAAGACTATAGCGCTTAACGTTAACCAAATCAAAGACAAGTCCAAGGATTTTCGTGGTATTCAACTTTTAGAATACTATCATGAAAAAAGAATTCAGAAAGAGCGCTTAGAACAAAAGGAGATATAGTTATACAAAGCAAACGATATATATATATGGCTAGATAGAATAAGAAAATAGAGATAGAGAGAGAAGGAGAGAAGGAAGAAGAGAAAGATAGATAGAGAGAGAGAGATAGAGTGAGAGAGAGAAAAAGAGAGAGGATTGACTTTATAGAACCTTACTTGGAATTCTTGTTAAGAACATTAGTATTATTATTATTATTTATTTATTTTTTGTTTTTTGTTTTCTTTTTTCTTTTTTTTTGCTTTTTCTTTAACTCATTCTAAATGATAATTAATTCATTAACGGTAAACGGTCGTTATTTTACGGTCTTGGCAGTAACAATTTTTTTAAATCGCATTTTAATTGAATAATTATCAGCGATTGTCACTTATGTAAGCATTGTATGAATAAAATGTGGAATATGTCTTATAAGGCTGAGCCGTTAATTTTCTCTTGTACGCGCTTTCCCCCGTCCGTTAGCGATCACCTTCCTTCTTTCCCCCTTAACGCTTTTTTCTTCGATCTCCATCGATTACCCTTTAAACAATTGATGTCATATTAATGATAAAAGTTGCATTTTATTGTAATACATTTATGAAAGGCTTGGTTAATAGTTAATAGTATACAACAACCATTACGTGTGCTGGTGGTGTATAGCACTGACATTGAAATCGTTAATAAATTGTTTGTAATTTATGGTATATTAATTAAAAAGGCAAATGAAAGAAAGACAAAAAAAAAAGTAGAAAAAAGAACATGTAACGGAGAATTAGAAAAATAAGAAATAAAAAATTTATTTATATTTATTTTAAGTTAAGCCAGTAACTACAGCCAGTAACGGTACAAATGTTTATTACTCACAGACAATACAAAGAGCATTCAGTCAGAGATAATTTGTTAAAAACATTTTGATTATATTTTTTTTTTTTTTTTTTGCTTTTAGAATATCTTCTACTTCGCGCTTACTCAGTCTATTTATTAAATTCTTGCAGCCCTGTTGTGGTTATAATTCTAAAATCAACAAAAAATCTTGACCTAAAAAAGAAATGTAAAGCTTTGATAAGTTTATTTGATTTTTTACGTAAGACTTTTTCTTTTCTTTTATTTTTTTTTCTTTTTCTTTCTCTTTTCTTTAATTGATAAGAACAGAAGAAAGTGAACAAAGTCCTAAGAAAGTTATACAAATTGATTAAAAAACGGTTATAACGATAAACTATTCACGAAGAAAAAGAAAAAACAAAAAAAAAAAAATAAGAATAAGAAAAAATTGAGAAACGCGCGCTATTAGACCCTGATCATCTAGCTCAAGGCTTATTTATATATAGTTTTTCTTTTCTAATCATAGAATTAAAACTGAACTTGTTGTTGTTTACATATTTTAAGAGTCTTTCTTAACTTCCAGCTTAACTTCTCTACCGAAGATATTTTGAATTTTCACATCACATATTATTATAAAGTTATTTATTATCTTCCGAAAATGTCGACGACTTCAACTTTTAACTTTGACTGCACATATATCACAGATCAGAATAAAATAAATTAATCGAAACAAAAAACTATTCTAAAAAAATGCGCGAAAGACATTTTGTAATGACTCTTCTTCTATTTTGATTTTCATTTAGTGCACATGCAGCACATAATTTTCAATTTTAGTGTGATAGATTAGCGCTTTTGAAAGATTTATATCTAATTTCTTAGTTAGCTTTTAGAGGATATTGAGATGTGAAACTGTTTCGCTTTCAGATTTAGGAAAATGCATTTATACTCGTTTGCGATTTCATTACTACTAAACGTGCCACTGATGTTTCGAGTCGACTCTGTGCTTCTTTGTAGCCCAATTTAAATTGATATAAAAATATTGTTCTCCACCAGTTCTTTTCCATCTAGAATTCTGTATATGTAATACTGAGCGTAGAACTATAGTTTGAAATCTACACTTTAAAACTAGAATTTTTTATTCGAAAGAGAGTTGTTAAATCAAATATAACATATGAAAGCGATATTACTTTTCAACCAATCTAATAAATGGCTAATAAAGCGTGAAATCTTTATGGGATTGCTTTCGTGCTATCAAAAAATCAAATTCGCACGATCATTTTCACTTTTAATTATTTTGCTGCATACAAATTGGCAAAAGAGAAATAGTACGACTCAGTTGGAGTCTTGCAAGATGATGCACGGGAAGGACCATGAGGTAGTATTTCTGTACGTTCGACTTGAAAATGAAAATGTTTGGAACGATGGGAAAGACCACTGCGGGTAAGTTGTTCCACAACCCGACAGTGCGCTTAAAAGTGTGGACAAAAACGAAACGTACATAATTGGTATAGAGACATGATAAAGTGATTTTCCTACATGACAATTCTATTGTTGAAGGTACAAATTTGATATCCACCAATTTTTCGAAGTTGGATATGATAATAATCAAATTTGGTTATTCTCTTTATAAGTAGATGTCAACGTTTTTAATACACCGTTTAATTTAGTCTTTTATACGTTGAATTATTTCAATGAGCTTTTACGTATGCCTTCAATTGACTCGAAACCTGTAATATTATCTTCGAAAGCAAAAAAAAAAAAACCAGAAGAAGTCATAGCGTATGTAGAATAATCATTCGGTCACATTGAATGATTTTTTGACAATAAATGTTGGACAATGATAACAGTTTGCAATCGTATATTACTGTGGTGCTCATTATAAATCGATTTTATATATTTGGAAAAGATATGAACACTCTGCAATATTCTGCAACAAATTCTCGATTTTCACGATTAAAACGAGACAAGTCCACTTATGCTGTTCATCTTTCTTTAAAAATTTTAAATGATTAACATTTCACTGATTTAGCTCTCCGAAATATTCAAGGATATCTCGTTCAATTTCTTTTTTTTAAATAGGATCCGTCACTCACAGGATATGCGTATGACCACAGAAAAGTATAGTATGGAGGTGGGGAATATGACCGTAACGTGGGAAGTGTACGTCAGATCGCTTAGTCTTTTTTTTTAGTGATCAAGCTGCGGCTACATTCCAATCGTAATTAAGCTTTGGTCTACCGCACTGGAAGTTGAGCCCATGTGTGCCGACTTGATAATCATGCTTCTTATTTGTCCAACTAGGCTATGCCATCCTAAGCTATGCTTCTTACTTCTTCACCGGGATAATCGCTGTATCAGATGCAAAGGAGACCATTCTGAGTAAAAGAAATGAATTTTGTCAAATACTTTCTTCATAATTTTTTTTTTCAATTTCACCAGCCACTCAAGCAAATCTCCTCCTATACAAGAGGAATGTTCGACTTGCAAGTGTTTAATATCAGGCAAGGCGAGAAAGGCTAGTGTATTTAGAAAGCGCTCTGGGTAGGCTGAAAAAGCCTATTAAATAAGTTAGCTGATGGATAAATACATTTAATCTTTGTAAACATTTTGCTTTGGGGATACCTATACATAAGCACAACACAACCGATCTTATACCGATCCTTAAGGGTGTTAAAAGTGTTGGATAAACCCTCGTCATCATCCGTGAAAAGGTCTTGTTTAGTTTCATTGTTCTTCTTTCTTGTAGGTTAATTCTAAAGACTTTTTGTATTGTAAATGAGGAGCATTCAAAAGTAATCTATTGTAGAGAACACACTGTTTCAAATTTTTCTCTTCTTTTTTTTTTCTCTTTTCTCAAAATCGTACGCATTATTTTGCGTATTATAAAATAAGTTAACGTTAATTAGTCTAAAGATGAATGCATTCAAAATGCAAAGACAAAGTAGTCTTTCATTTAGTTTAACTTGAACTGAAAAGCATACTAATATACTAACAACAACAAATACTTAGATAAAAATTCCTGTTTGCATTCCAGAAAGAAAGAAGAATCTGGCGATTGTAAACCTATTTCAGTTAAAAAACTTATCACAATATCATAAAAAATGTTCTTTGTTTACGATTTATGCCTGCGTACGTACCATATAATTGCTTCATTTAATTTTCAGTTTTATTTATTCGCAATTAAAACTCATTCGCCCTGGTGGCTGCCAGGAATTGAAGAAAAATAAAATATCGCTTCATATAATTTATTGAATTTATTTCTGTTAAAAACTAACGGTTCTGTCTATTTAAATCACTGTTTCTAATTAAAATGCTAGACATCCGCTTTTTTTTTATTAGTTTCGTTATTGTTATAACTGTTGCTATTGTTCTTGTTGTTGTTGTTTTTCTTTTTTTTTTTATTGTTACTATTTTAAGTTAATTTTATTTGAAAGCTTGTGAATAATGCTGAACATATAGTGAATAGCAACCGCAATTACAAGACAGCTGTTATTTTTATTGTTGTTATTGTTATTGCTGTTTTTGTTGTTGTTATTGCTCTTACCGTCTTTTTTAAGTTCAATGTTAATGTTAAAGTATTATTAATAAACAAAATACCGTTAATTACAATTAAGTGGTTAGAATACTTAAACAGGTCGCTAAATTCTAACGCTAAACGTTCTTTTTTGCCAACTATGTCATCGTATAAGAAAAAAAAAAAAAAAAGGAAACAATTCTATTATCTCTCTCTCTCTCTCTCTCTCTCAGAGATTTATATTTAATTCGAGCAGAGAAAACAAAAAGACAATATTTCAAATTGTGGTCATATTGCCTGCATCCACGTTGAGCTCTCTAATATTGTATGGCCTTTAAACAACAGGTATCTCAGACAATATTCTAACTTTGTATCTAAGAACAACCTTTTGCGTTTCGTTAGAAACTATTTTGCTGCTTTGTTTTAATTGACTTAAAAGTTGAGTTGAGTTGAGCTAGCTTTTTTCTTTTGTTTTTTGTTTTTTTTTTCTTTTTATTTTTTATTTTTTATTTTTCTTTTTTTTTTTGCTTATTTCACTCAAACATTGTCTTTGTTGGTGATGTTGTCGCTTTGATTACATCGCACTGTCAAAGCTTGCTTGATAAATAACTTGTTATCCTTGAATTGTATAAATTGAAGGGTAACGAATAGTAATAATAATAATAATATTAATACGAAAGAAATTGATAAATAACAATAACAACGACGAAAAATAGCAGCAAATGCACAAGACATTAACAACGGACATGTTCCAAATAAACAAAAATATATTGTTCTTAATTTACGTATTTGTTTGTACACATTTTAAAAATTATTTTAAAATTTATATTCGAGTGAACGATCAAAACACACCACAACAGATGTACAAACTTTTTATGCCTTTTCTTCTTCTAATTATGTTTATAAATAAATACATAGGATGTTCCCAATAAATATAAAATGTTGCGAAATATTTCACTTATTTTATCAATGTTGAGGTCATCTTGAAACTCCGTACAAGGAAAATACTAGTCAAAATTCGTCTTATAAGACTTGTTTTAATCAATTTACGTAGTGGTAGGGAACGGGCCATATTAACTGATTTTTTTTCATTTTCATCGTTAAGTTACTGTTTGCTTGATGTTAATGTGAAACAAATTAAAGTCCTAATAGACATGGAATAGCATTTGTGATTTTACATGGAGACTTGCACACAATTAATATTAAACGCGTAATGATACACGGGCTAAATACCAAACGGCAACCTGTGGGGTCAGTGTGCAGGATAATCTCCGCCAAATAGAATGTTTCGCTACTCCTGATAAGCTAAAATAGGAAAGTGAATATAACCTCCCTACCTAATATCGGATCAAACAAGGTCCTTCTAAAACATTATTATTTAACGCCTCCGCAATCTGGGAGCTGCCACAGTCATTACGAAACTCCTCGAATAAACATTTCCAGCAATTATTAAGGACAAAATTCTCTCGCAGAAAAACTGCGAGCAGCTGTTCCCCGCTTACAATGTGGTTATCCATACTTTCTGGAATGCCATATAATTTTTCTTCGAAGGGTTTTCAATGCCCCAAAAACAAATATCTTTACAGCAACGCACAACGCACACTTTCAGCTATTATCCTACTACTTCTTAGATGAAATGGAAGTTTGATTAAAACGAGCAATTTGCAAAGCGAATGATAGGTAAGTATGAAAAGTTTTTTTTTTTTTTTGTAGGCCGAAAAAGGTCCTGTAAGGTCTGGTAAGGATGGTTACAATGCTACAAAAGTTGGAATAAATATGTAAGCATTGGGCAGGGTATGTCTATTTGGCGCTTTGGTTAATCAAAAAAACTATTGATTCGATTCGATTCGAACTGACCAAATTAAAGCGAAAAATTTTTTTATAAAAAAGTGTGAATGTAGAAGGATAAGAAAAGATTATTTTCCAATTATTAAAAGAACTTTAAGCCTGTATGTTTTATTGCTTAGGCGGAAAATTTTGAATCATTTTGAACCAGAACCATTTGGATAATAAAATCTTCAATTTCTCGGGCAATCTTAAGAACGACTTTAGTTGCAATTTTTGTTTAACGATGTTAATCTTCTACGGAAAAGAGATAATAAAGCTGTAGGTAGTAGAACTTGATCGACATCGAACATGTATGGTAGTTGACTAAATATATTTTTTTTTTTTGATTTTTACTATTCAAGAGTCTTTGAATAATATCTTCTCTGAGATTCTTTATAGGTCCATCTTTCATTTTAACTTTATTCTATTTTTGTTCTCATTTAAATATTTTATAGATTTTTATAGGTTTGTATTATTTACTTTATTTTAATTTACTATTGAATTTCTTAAATTTTGATGAGAATATTTTTATATTTCTTCAATTTCTTCGTGTGCCATGATATAAACTCAGGCTCTTTCACCACTCAACCGTGTATTGTATTAAATCCGCACCTACAAATTCTATTTTCATAAAAATGTATATATATATATATATATGTGTGTGTATGTATATATATCGGTTCATATACATATATATATATATATATATATATATATATTTATTTATTTATTTATATTTTTTTCCTTAACATTTTTTATTTTATATTTTATTATAAAAATTTTCAAATATTACCCGAACAGTAGCAGGCGGTTGGAGGTTGGAGTATAGCATTACTTCTCAGGCATTTTACAGAAGCCGTTCGTTTGTTGTTTGACTTGGCAACATAAGAGTTCAGGGTTTTTTAAGACGAAAAAATAAAAATAAAAAAAAAAAATGAATAAATGAAAACAACAACAGTGCATTAAACGCACCTGGCATTGATCAAGATTAGATGCAATTTTGTATGCTGTAGTATGTAAGCGTATAAAGAACAGTACAGAATTTGTGTACATAAGAGAACGGAGAATAATATCAGTAACTGCAACAGCAGCAGCAACAACGTCACGAATTTTTTTGCTGTTAGTGTTACTAGTAATCCTATTTATGGCAACTTTGTAAGAGCATATAATGGAGGTGAGAGCGAATAGAATGTTAGAAAATAACAAAACGCGTTCTATTGCATATTATAGTAGCGTTTCAAGTGAAAAGTTTCGATACTAATCAAAAATACTCTTTATGAACGAATCTTTAATTTAAACTGAATTAAATAAGAAATCTATCGAAACCTATGATCGTACTATAAAAGCAATCTATAGAAGTCGAAATTAATATTTTAGAGATAATATATAGCCAAAAATTGTTCACGCAACATAATTACCATTATACCCTACACTATCAGAATTAATGATATGTAAAATGATTTATGGTGAGTTCATATTTATTTTCAAATTGTCTCTCCATCTCTCCGCTTGATGCATTATCATGCATTTTTCTAAGGCCATAGTTATCGAATTATTGTTGGGCATATATTCATTTTTTTAATCCATTTGCAATAGCCGGATAGAAGTTTAAGAAACTCTACATAGTATATATATATATATTCTTTATCAATTCAAATTATGAATTAATCTAGACATGGTCATGTCGGTTAGCGGATATGTGTATTGTAAATATTCTCCCGACATCATCGACATCAAAATTAGTGAAAGCATTCGAGAGAGAATGTTCCATACTGTTTGGTAGTGACAATGAAACAAATCGTTTCAAGGACACGCCTATATGCAATATAAAATTAGAACATCTTTGTTTTTGGTTTTTTAAAAACAAAACCATTGTGCTTTTCTCTCCTTAGATATGGCACATATGATGTTCCTACAGTATCTGTATAAAAATGAAAAACAAAACAAAAATTACCAGCCATTAGATAATTTTGTCGTATTTTAATTTTTTTTCTTTTTTTTTTTTTATAGATAATTTTCTTATTTTTCTGCTATATTCAAATATTTTTATATTTTATCAGACACAGAGGGGATAGCTGTCTATACCTATACAGGTACGGTAATGGCCAGAAATATTATAGGTAAGGGAGAGGCATTCTTGGGATACGTTCGACTTAAAAATGGCAGCATCTTTTATGACGGAAAATTACAACTGCAGATAGACTGATCTAAAGACGTTTTTAAGAGAAAATGAGCGTTTATATGGTAGCAAGATCAAATTTAGGAAGGAAAATTTCGATCGCATATGTCTACTTTTTGCACCATTTCTAACATTTTCATGATTTTCATAAAAGGGTACATCTTTGCATTTCGCTAAGATCTAATTTTTGGCACTTTATGATAAAAATAATGAAAAATAATTCGTTCAACAAACAAGTTATTTATTCTAAATTCGAAAAGAATCAGTTCGTGTTTTAGTTTTTTTTTTCTCAAATTTGAAAGAAATATAAATTTTGTGCTTAATTATTAAATTCTTAACCTTATATTGTAGTAGAAAAAACAATTTAAAGCATTTAATGGTAGAGTATAACGTTTGAATTTGATTTTGAATTGTACATGTGGGGCATACTTACCCGATTACAAAGACATATACTTTATAAAGAGTTTCTCAGGCTTATTATTAACAATTATATTATAATTATTTTACAATTCATAAGATGCGAAAGCATACTTTTAACAAAAAGTCCCGGTACTTTTCGATCTATATACTGCAACAGCAAAATAAAGTAAATATATTCTAAAAGGTGTTGAGTATCGATTAAGAATTAAATATAAAATTCAAACCAGTCTCTATTTGTTACCCGCCACTCGATAAGTTTGTAATTATTATTTAGCAAAATATGCTTAAAACTCATTTTATAAATCAACACTTTTACAATGAAAGCATATTTTTTGAAATCTTATAACATTCTAGTGAATCAGATTTCCTGCTTATAAATTGGTCCTTGCAAGAATTTCTTATACTTAGGAAACACTATCAAATGATATGGTGTGACAAGCGTAGTAGTAAAATGGATGATACAAGAAAAACTTTTTTTCTTACTTTAATACGTTAATACCTTAAAAATATAAATGAAAATAAAAGAAAGACAATTAAATTATATTAAAAAGACCAAGACCAGATCCTTTACAAAAAATCTAAAGACGATAAATAAATGAGATACTGAGGATATAAATACCATTGAGAAATGGAAACAGCCAAGGAATGCCGAGTAGAAATTATAATGTTTTAATGTTTATATTCATAAAAAAAAAACTAAAATATTAAATAATAATAATTACCGTAACTGTAATAAGGAAGAGAAAAGAAATTTTCAACATCTATACTGTGGCAGCACTTCGCATTGGTATAGATATTCAGACTCAACGCGCCTAAGACAAACCTTCTTTATGAGTCTCTTTAAATTGCGTTGTTAATTACTTTATATTAAAACACATTTAATAATAATAAAAAAAAAAATAAAAAACAATTTTTTTATTTAGTTAAAATATTTTCTCTGTAGAGTTTTTAGAATTCGTGCCCACTTATATGATTTAATTTTTTTTTTTTTTTTTTTTTTTATTTCTCTACCTTAAGCAAGTGCTAGAGATAGAGTTGATGTTGCCTTAAGCTTCTCATTTTTTATTTTTATTTTTTTATTTTTTATTTTTTGCATTTTTAATGAAACAAAATCGAATAGAGAGGAGAGTCTAGCTTTTTTTTTTCTTTGCGCAGGCGTACCTGAGTGTGTGAAAAACAACATTAACAACAATAATAGAAAAAACTTTAATGATTTTCTTTGTTTATTCTACTATGACGCGACGACGTTAATATGATGGAATTGCTGCTATGACCATGACTTTAAACCTTTGTTGAAACTATGTTTTTTTGTGAAAAGAAGAAATAAGAGATTAAGAAAACATGAGAAGAAAATTTGCTTTAAATTAAAATTGTTAAAAAAAAGCTCAATGCAAAATTTAGAATAAATCATAAATACAAAAAAGCTGGCTGGTTTCGTATAATTTAAACGTCCAAAAAAAAAAAATAAGACCATAAATTCATAGAAGCATTTTAGTCTCGACTTGTTAAGAGGGTCAATATTTTTTAGATTTACTACGAATATTCTATAGTTTTTCTAACCATCTATCGAAGTGGAAAAATTTGCAACGGGATCAACATAAAACATTTTGAATCGATTTAGTCATGTATCTATTTTTGTCAGTCCGCCTGTCCAAACATTTTTAGATTTATTAAAACGATGAATCTTTATAACGAAAACTAGAACAACACACATGTACTCCTAACAAACTATAAGTTGTAGCTGTATCCATAGTAAAATTCCTCAGACAAGTGAAACAAATTTAATAAAAAAAAAATTAAAAAAACAAAATTGTCAACTTATTTGCTATTTTGTTAATCTCACATACCTTGATCATAAATAACAATTCACTATTTTTACTCAGTTAACACAATTTTCTTTAAAAAAAAAAAAAAAACAGAAAAAAAGTAAGTAAATATTATTTCTATATCAGAGCTTTCCTTAGAAATCTATCTTTTGTATATACGGGCAAAAAAAGTACATATCGTAAATTTCTATCTCACGTATGAAAACAAATAATAATAATACTGTGTGAATGTTTATATTTTTTATCAAATTTTTGTTAATTTTTCTTAAAGATAAGTTGCGACTGCAGTATATTGGTTTCAACGAAAAAGAGTTCAGACCGATGAATGCACGGTTCGTACAGTTTTCATTTGTTTTCATTACATGTGTTTATATCACTTGAAACACCACTTTTTGTACGCTCCAACGAGGGATCCAGGTATATTAATTTTGTTATTTCGTTTATAACAGCCAGTAGGAAGTTTTAGAGTACCTATAAAATATATATATATATATATCCTTGATCAGTATCAAATTTCGAACTAATTTGATCATGTTCGTCTGAAAGTCTGTCTGTCTGTCTGTGTAAAGCTTATGGTAAACATTCTTCTGGCTGTCGAAAATGTAGATACCAAATTCAAGTTTGGAAATAAGTTCTTGCATGCAGGTTAGCATAGAAAATGGGCCAAATTGGTTGAAGGTTACAGTTACAATATAACATAAAGTTATACAACGTGAAGCCATCTCCGTATGTAAAACAAAAAAAAAGAAAAAAAAACAAAATAGATTTTCTGTTTATTACTCATAAACTAGAGTAGATACGATTACAAAAATTTCCGCGAATATTCTATTAACGATCCTGTAGTATCTGTGCAAAAATACAAAAAAAATCGGTTATGCGATCCATTTTATAAACTATCGAAATTTAGTTGTTTTGAGTTTCGCCTTCCTTCCTTTGGTTTTTTTTTTTTTTTTTTTTTTTTTTTTTTTTTTTTTTTT
>KK351021.1:1139256-1286257 GCA_000671755.1 Glossina brevipalpis | reverse complement strand
CAAACACAAGTAATTAAATTGAAATTAAGTAATTTTTCTTTAAGTTTTATTTAAAAAAAAAAAAAAAAAAAAAAAAAAAAAAAAAAAAAAAAAAAGAAAAAAAAAAAAATGATCAGTGTTTATATTTTTTTTAGTGTTTTTAATATAAATATATAAAAGATTCTATCATAGTCGTATTGTTGTTTGTTGTTGTATTAAGCGCTTCTATTTCGTAAGAGCGTTAGTGAAAATATAAGGAAACTCACAGTCTATGAACGCATGAGCAATATGGCAACAAAAGCGTAAACTTGAAGACATGCAGTTGTAAAATATTTTTAGGTATAATTGTAAAATTGTAGACGGACGACTGCAAACTATGCTGCACTATCTCACAATCAATTAGCTAAAGCACGCAAAGATAAATGAGAAGAATATTTATGCATTGCATAGTTGCATTGCAACACTATCGACGAAGCAATCATAGCAGTATAAATTAAGGGTAAAAAAATCATACAAATACCGGGAATTGATCTTTTAATAAATAATCAGATCTTGGTCCGCTCCGTTTGTATCGCAAGACGAGGAAGGTGGTAAGGCATTTGTCAAGCTAAGTTAAAATTAATATTTTGATCGAAATGTAATTTCAATTCATTGTAATACAGTATATTAAATAAAAAAACATCAAGTGAAAATAATATAGTCAGACAAGGTAGACTATTAAATACCCTACACTACATTGCCTAATACAATTCTTCATTTATTTTCTTGATGAAATATTAAAAAATTATACTTTGTTCCCTTGGAAAGGCTTACTTTTCATTAGAATACTTATATGAATCCTTATACTTAGTGAGGTCCCTCAAATAGATGTGATCCAAATATGCTACAATGAATTTTGATATCAAAATATTTTTATACATCAATTTTCATCAGCAAATATTAAATATTAAACCTTTTCACCATATAAAAGTCTACCTTCCCTAGATGCAATTATATGAGAGTCGGTTGGAAAAATTAAAAATGTTATCTTTTGCATATATATGTGAAACTCTATAGACTTAATGGCTTCGTCCCATTAACTTTTAGTTACAGCTTTAGACATTAAAATCCGTAGGTATCTAAATCGAAATCCGCTTAATGGAATTCTCTCATTGAAGTGTCTCAATATTAAAATTGTACGATTGATCTTGACTGATCCAAAACCTTAAAAAGCAATTTATGCGAACTGATTGACCGACTAGATCGGTAAGCGATTGTTATATAAATAATATTTGTTATACTATTAGAGTCTTCTGTTAGTTTCTTTGTCAGTGTAAGATGAATTTCCAAGATTCTGCGCAAATAGGGAATAGAAACTCTAATCTATTTTAAAACATAAAAAAATAAATTGCTCTCTCTATTTTAAATATGTTTATGACACGGTAGGCCTTCAACATTAATTTCAATGTCGATTGTTTTAATTTTGCATTTTAAATATAATTAATTTTATAAATTTTTTTAATAGGAACTCGTTCTTGTCTTCATTTCTGGAATTTGAGAAAATTTAAGGTTCCTTAGCAATCGGATGCACTTCGTCATATAAATATAAATATAAATATAAATATATATATATATATATATATGTGTATATATATAAGACGTCTACTTTACCGCATTTATGTTTACAAACGTCTTTACATCTTATTTACATACCTACACTATCTCCTCTGTATCTTAAGGAACGAAAGTTCTTTAGAAAAAGAAATTTCTATAGAATCTTTTTTAATCTGTTTTCTTTTTTTTTCCTTTTTTTGTGCTTATTTCTTTCGCTATGTATATTTAGTTTTCTTTTTTTATAATTTTTTTTTTAGTGCTATTTGTTATGTATAGCTGTTTATTTATGTGCATATGTTTATATCCATTGCTTACTAATGCCGCCTCGATACCCTAAAAATAATACAAAACAAATGTCAAAACAAAATGTAGGTCAAACCGTTTTGTTTTTTGGTTTATTTTATTTTTATAAAAAAAAAAAAAAAAAAAAAAAAAAAAAAAAAATTATTTATACATTTGTTTTCGTCTTAACAACATTTGTACAAATGTTAAGGCGTTCTGTACTCGAGTGTTTTGTGTGTGTGTGTGTGTGTGTGTGTGTAAATGTGTAAACCGTGTGTGTGTATATGCGTCTGTGTGTGCTTTACTAATTGTTATTGTTGTTTTATATTTGAATTTTATGCTTTTTCTTATTTATTTATTTTTCTTTTCAAAATAAATAAATAAATAAGAAGCAAAAGAAAAAAAAGGTGGGTCAATGGAATTTTGTAATTTTACCTGAGTCTAAAAACATATCATAGAATATGCTATGCCGCTTAAAAGTTAAAAGTTAATTCAATCAAGTAAGATTAATATGAATCATCATGTAGAAAATCTAGGTTAGCAAACTGAATAGAAGCTTTGCTCGAAAATCGAATATGTACCTAAAGGGTTAAAGATTTCAAAAAAAGTTATATTTTATCGTTCTAACCAACTTTTTTTTTTACCAGGCAATCGGGGGAATCAGGGGAGTTATACGTGCACATAAACACAGTAATGGTCCAGAAGTGAAGAAGCAGAGCAGAAAACATAGGGTATGGCCTCGACCTGAGAGATGTGTACTTAATCAGTACGTGTTATGTTTTTGTCGATCAAGCATTCACTATAGCTGTGGTCGTATGTCAATCGTAATGAAAATATATTTTAGAGCACTGGAAATTGAGCGCGGCTATGCCGAGTTGATTGTCGCACTTCTTATCCACTAGTTAATTGACTTATGATCTAGCATATGCCAGAAGAATTGTTAGTAAATTCGTTTGATTAATTGTTTCTTTAATTTACGCTACGGATAAATACATCGAAAACAGAACAGGTCTCAAGATTCTCAAGAAGAGTCTCTTATGCAAAATCAGTGGAAATATTCGAAAACATTTATGATCACGGCAAGTATGAGCATATGAGCAATATGAAGCATTAAATCACGGTCGTGAAATAGCTGGCGACTAAAAGAATAGAATCTAAACAAATAAGTTAAACCTGAAAGGAGATAGTTTAATCTATTATCACATCTTATAAAATTGTTTACGGTATTTTAATCGATATATTGAATAAGTAGATCATTTTACTTCAAAGAAACTCGGGTCCTTTTAAAAAAATCAATTTGGATATATTATTTCCACCAAGTAGCAGACATGAGATCTTACGATTTGTTACTTCTCCAAGAATGCAAATTTCAATTATCCCTTTAAAAGAAACTTAAGTCATTTGTTGCTAAAAGTCTGACGTGATAGAAAAAACCCAAATCGATCCCCAAATACGATATAAATAGCATTCATATACATATGGATCCTCTTATATTTATATAGGAGATCAAGTTAAGCTTTATAATTAAATAGAAGGAATCCGATATTTGTGAGAATCTGAGTGAAAAGTTGCCTTTTTGTGTATTTAGTAAGCATTTAAAAACCATTAATTTCTGATTCAAATGAATAAATCAATTGAATGAATGCATGAAAGTCCATTTGTAGTGACTCCAAACTAAATTTTGTTTTAATGTTTCCCCAAATATTGGAATGAGTTTTTCCTTAGGACTGTCCGAAATTAAGATACACGAATGTAATGTCATCTTTCCTTTTATTTTTATATCTAAGTTGTTACATATAATTTGTTAGTATATAGTAATACATTGGACATATGTCAAAACTGAGTGTTTGAGAAAATTTCATATAACAATCCTCGTTACAACGAACATATTATGCGAAAAAAATTTTTTTTTTTTAATTGCGAGGAATGAGTTTCAAAGGAAAACATTAGTAATCAACGTGAGGATAAGCTTCAAAAGTTCTTGCAGTGTACGGGCGAAAATGTGGCTCCAATATGGTTGTTGACTAGTTCAATATAAAAAAAAACTTTTTCCATTCCGTCGTGCCTTCACTAAATTTAAATTTGCAATATATCTTTACTGTCACCTCTCTCACGTAATTTTGAATAGAAAACTTTATTGACCAAATCATCATTCATAAAAATACGCATACGCTGCATAAAAGTTAAGTTTAACGAAGTGATCACAAGCACGTTAATTCAAAATGCTTTTATCAACTAATCTCCCAGTCATTGGTATCTTCTTGACATAAATATCAATCAACCATCAATCGCTTATATCGTGCCTTTGGTTTCTTTGAAATAAAATTGTTGCTACAATGTTAAGCATATGAGATCATACCGTTTTGCTTAATTTTAAAGAATTATTATTTAATGTCCACTTGTGGACGAATTGAAAAAAAAAAAAAATTATGCCAAATATTTCAGTTTTTAATGATGTTAATCAAATCATCATTTTAGTCGACTCCAAACCAATTTATAGACTAAGATTGAATATAGACCACAAAATTAACCGCAAACCACTTGAGTGTTCGTACGAAGCTTAGAAGGAAAGGATTATGATCTCCTAGTGTGTGTGTATAAAATTAATTTAAATCAGTTCACTCGGAACCCTAAACTTAGCAAATGAACAAAATGATTTTTATACGGTTACTTAGTGGCGTCATGTCGCAAGGCCATGTTATGTTATACATTTTTCTTGGTTCTTTTAATTGCAAAAAATGTTAAAAATTTTCTAAACATCTAGAAATGATCATCATCGCCGCTTGACATCTGATATTACCAGACATAATAATATGAAATTGCATCATAATATGTAGAACACAAACACACGTATATATACGTATTTATACGACGTATACTCTTTTAAGTTAATGTTAAGAAAGTTGCATCTTATAACCAAAGCCAGCTGTATATATATATATATATGTGTATGTATATATGCATATATCGCACTCTACGACATTAAAACGAATCTATATAAAAATTGCCATCATCGACATTGTTATCATCGTAATCATGATTTTATTTCATCATCATCATGTGTAATGATCATAATCATCATCCATGGTTTGAACTTGCACTTGCCAAAAAATATTTTTGCAGATTACCCCCATACCAAACGGTTAAGTAATGAAATGCCTGTACACACACACAGACACACACACACACATCCACACACACAAAATCTGCAAAGAGACCAGTGTTACCATCATTACCTCTATCATTCATTTAAAAGTTAAACTTGCGCATTGTTAAGCGTCATAAAACTGACCTAACGCAATATATTTGATGTGTATGCGCCCAAGCAACCCATCGAACAATTCCCTTTCCATTTTCTTTTATTGTTTTTGCATTCATAGGAAAAGCAGAAAATTAGTTGTCGACGACGTTAAACGTTTCCAAGGCAACGTTGCTGTAGTTCAATAAACCCGTGCAATGTTCTATAAATGTGACCAAGGACGACATACAAATCGCATAACGAATGTGTGCGATTCCATGTATAATACAGTGTGCATGCTGTGCGAAACACACAAATACGCACACACACACACATATATATATATATATATATATGTATATATATATATATATATATATGTGCCTGTGAATGTGTATGTTTCGTATATATATATATATATATATATATATATATATAAACAGATATATATTCCTAGATGTGGTTATCCTTTTCTTAAAGAATATTTGTAGCTGTTGTTGTCGTTGATATTATTTTGATTTTGATTTTTTTTTTCTTGTTCTTTTATTTGTCATTTTCGAGAAATTTTCAACGTGATACGCTTTGAACCCTTCATGTGCATATGGTTGTGTGCGTTTATGTTAAACTGGGTCAGTAATGTTTATGAGTGGATGTGTAACTATTACATATACAAACACGCACGTACACAAATATAAAATTGTGGCTTTTTTATATTAAAAAAAAAATATATTTTTTAAATGGCGTCAGCGCCCAAGACGACGGCTGTATTGAACAAAATCTATCAGTTGCTACAATATCCTTATAGATCGTGAATTTCTTGGCGTTGTTGTTGTTGTTGGCCTGAAGCAAAATTTATAAATATTCATGAGTATCAAAAGAAAAAAGGAATTTAGATTTAAAAAATTTTTTTTTTTTAGAAACCACTTTCCTTATTCTCTAATCGATGAATTTATATATGCTCAGAGAGATGGTCAATTATTGCGCTTGTGTAGCATTTGTTAAGTCATGTGGAATTCATAAAGAAAACCGGGTAGATATCAACCGCAAAATTTCTACTTCGAAATAATTAAGTGATCGTTAGTTGAGGTTTTATTGGATATCTACAGTCTTTATACGATGAACAAAATCGGTTAAAGGCTTTATTTCAACGAAAGCGTTAACGATTGGCCGACTAAAATAGGAACTGAGGTGAATACCGTAGACATCAAAATCACCACTACAAATGAGAGTTTCCATTGAAATCAAAGACAATTTCTAATAGAAAATTAATATTACAAATTTTTCATTTTTATAATGTTTCGATCGTCAGACAAATTCGGGATTTGATTTCTCATTGTTATTGCATTACGTGCTCTTAGCTTCTTAAGTTACTATAATGCAGAAAAACTAAAAATTAACGAAAACGAAAGTGTAGTAATTTAATAGAGGCTACAACAATTACCCAACAGTGAGAATGCTCACCAACGAACGTTTACAGTGCCTATATTAACAATCGTTACTACGAAAGATCGCTAATCGAATTTAAACTAAGGGAATGAATTTTGATGGATTCCTTTTTGGGGAAAGAAAAATTTTGATTCGCTATGCACCTCCGGCAGTTAGCATTTAGCATTTTTTAGGATGTTTATTGAACAATTATCAATATATAAATATAAAAATTAAGAAAAATGGAAAAAGGATGAAGGACAAAAATGCACAAAGTTAAGATTTGTTCCATTAGTTGTTTACTAATCGATCGGAACCAGACCCAACTAGTTTTAAAGCTTTTTAAAAAATCCTATTTGTTTTTTTTTTTATTTTTAATTTATTTTATTTTTATTTATTAAAATGAAATTTAAAAATTGATGCATTAAATTTTATAAATTTGTTTTTGTTTTCTTTGTTGCATTTTTAAATTTTCTAAACTCCCAGATAGATAAATTTATCTTACTTGTTAATCTTTTAATCCATTATTTTATTATTATTATTACTATTATTATTTTTAAACCCCCTTAAAAAGTCTTCGCGCTTAGACTCATATAATATATACTTTACCCCAGCAGTCTTTGCCCGAAAGATTTTGCAAACTTTTTTTTTTCTATCGTTTCAATTGTTTGCCTTGGTATACACAAACAAGTTAAAATTTCGTTATTTTCTATTCTTACCACTACACAGAAATACATAACCGCATATGTATATATATACAATTAACTGTTTGCATATATGAGGAAAATGTTGTCCCTGAGTTGGTCAAAGTACTTTTGTCCTTCAGCTGGATAAATGCCATAAACCCAGAAATGTACGTACGTATGCATTATCTATCATGCACGTACAAATACATAGAAAATCGAATTAAATTTCTAAGTAGTGTTATGTATGCATACAGAAATCGTATATGGATGTGGGGATGTACACTTTGGTGTATGAAACATAACGAGAGAACGAGAGTAAAAGTTGCAGATTTTGTATGCGTAAATGAAACAAAAATGCAGAAGCAGAGAGCAACAGAGAGCCTACTGGGACTCTGGGAGAAAAAAATTTGTGATGTAGAAAGTGAATTGCATGCAAATAAATGTGTGTGCGCGTGTCTATGTATGCGTCTATTGCAAGAGAATGAGTGAAAGTTGTTTTGTGATAAAATGAGTAAAAATTTAAAAGAATATATGATGTATGGGTCAGCGATATATAATAAGTTAAAATTTCTAAAATCAAAAAAAAAAAAAAAATTGAAATAATTCCTAAATTTTTCATAATTTTTACAAAATATTTCCTATTAATACTTTTTGTTTTTTTTTTGTTATTTTACACTCTTGTTGTTTAATCAATTAAAATGAATAAATCTTAATTCGTTTAATAAAATCTCATTTTATAAAATTTGTAAAAAGAAAAATATTGTTTAACTTGTACTAAACTGGTTAAAAAAGAGACGACCAGCGTTTGATGCCAAATTATTATATAACCGATCGCTTTGTATAAGTAAAGAAAACAAAGGTTTACCAGGTTTAAATTTCGAAAAAACAAAGGCAAGCTCATCAAGGATATGCGTGTTTTATTGTAATGAAAATCATTCGATAGATAGAAATTCAATGATAAAAACTTGTGCTTACGAGGCCGTAGAAATCTATATTGGCCCAAATCAATGAGTAATTTTTATTATTCCGAAGTGTCAAAATTATTTTAAAACTTTAGCTTATCTTTCCCATAGGTGAATGATCAATATATAATGAACTTATTTGATTTCACACATGACTGTTCGAAAAAACTTTAGAAGCAATTGACCAACAAGTTCTGATAGTGTATTAAATCGTTATTTAGAACCGATTTTGGATTGTCAATGATGAATAAGAGAAAGGAAGTGTATCGAATTGCAGTGATGTTTTTAAATCGGTAGCCAAAAATATTATATATAACTCTAGAACCAGATTATTTTTACGATAGAGAGAAATGTATTGCGTTATTATAGAAAAAATATTCATTAATTTTTTCTTAGCATTTATATCCAACCTAATTGGGTTTTAATCGGAACTAAACATGTTTTTAGTTCGTTGTAAACCAACTTTTTAATTATAGAAATTATCCCTCATAAGACTTAATATTTATCAAAAGGTTTACAATGGATAGAAATACTACGCATCTTTTGAGTTGATAGAATAAGTCTTTGGTCACCTTCAAATTATAATATAATACTTTGTTAATAGTAACTGTTTACATTAACTATCTGATGATATGCCAGTTCGCTTGAGTTCAAATTGTGCTATTTGTCGTGTTTTAGACGCACCCAACAAGTGATATTGTCATAGAAGTTAAGTTACAATCATGCAAAAAGTAGTTTATGGCGTTTTACATGTGCAGTCCTTTTATATATAATAATATTATTATTGATAAAGAAATAGAAACAAAAAACTTTTGTAGATATCAAGGGCTTGAAACTACAACGAATTTAATAATTCTTTGACTTTTTTTTTTGTTTTGCATTAATCACACAACATTACGACACACAAACATACGGCAGTAGAAGAAATAAAAAAATAGCAACAATTGCTAAGTAATTTAATAATAACAACAACATACGTATATATATATATATATATATGTATATATATATGAATGTATACATGTGTGTATGTTCGTGAGTGTACATTAGTGATCACTAATTGGTGGGGGTAGCATTTACGATATGATGATGATAATGATGTGACGATAATGACGGTATACGTAAAGCGAGGAGGTATTGAGAGGGCGGACGTTTAGTGTAAAAAAAAAACAACTTTCACTTTGCGCTTGAATTCATTCAACACATACCACATACCCAGTAATGAATACAATTAATTAAACATACAAACGGATGGAGCGGTGGTTTTAGTAACTTTATATATAGATCGAGAGAGTAGACAGACGTTATAACATCATGTGTAAAGATGACGTGCCTAGGAATAAAATAAGCCCACAATACTATGGCTGACTGTACAAAAAACAAAAAATAAAATAACTATATAAATAAAACAAAAAAAAAAAATTATAATAAAAAATCATGATAGGTGAAGATGATGAACACAAAGTCGTTAGTAATGTCGTCGTCTTTAAAATTGGGATGTTTTTCTTTTCTTTTTATTTATTTTTTTTTTTTTAATTATTTTTTTAGTGTATTTCATAAGGCAAAAAAATTTTATCAATTATTATTTAATAAAAAAATTTTTTGCAAAAATTGTAAATTCAAACTTATCGCTTAGTTAAGTTTTAGTGCTTCTTTTAGCCCTGCCCGCCCAATTGTCTCTGTTTCTGTTTGTCTTTGTGGTGACAGCTGAGTGTTTTTTAACAGATTTCCTTTCACTCTGTGCTTCGTGTTTTGTCAGACTTCCGCCATTATGTCAGCGTAAAAAGTAAATTAAAAAAAAAAAAAACTGAACCTTTGCCATAAATTGTCTAAGTTTTGATTTTTTTTTCCCACTTTGGACTTTTTTCTTGGTTCTCTTTACCCCTTTCCTTCTATCTGTCCTACTTTTTAATGTCGTATTATGTAATGGAAAACTGTTACTGCTGTTGTGTATGAGGTTTTCAGAAAAACCGGATACGTTTGTTTTGGGATTTGAGAGAGTAAATGTTTCAAGAAAACTTTTCATGAAGAAAATAGTAATAAAAAAAAAAAAAAAAAACTAGAAAAATGTTGTCAAACTTTACTATATCGGAAAAGCATTTACACATGCAAAATGAAAGGCTTCTAAAAATTTAAGACAAAGTTCGTGATGACAGACAAAAGAATTTTTAAAAGTTTTAAAAACAAAAGAGAGGAGAGAGAAATCTGTATACAATAGTAAAAAAAACGAATCTCCCTTCAATGTGTTCTGTGAGTGGTTGAAGAAATCTAATTGTTTAGAATGAAACTTAATGATGCGAAAGTTTTCCCGTTATTGGTCAACATTTTCTTTACTAAACTTTATTTTATAAATTCAAAAAGATAGTACAAAAGTGAGTCTCCAAATTTTATGCATAAATTCGAGAATACTATGTGATCATTATTGAAGTTATCTTTGCTAAAAGTTGAGCTTATATGTGATCATGATACTTTGGTTTCTTTCAGTCTTTGTCGTACAATTTCTGGTTCTGGTTTCTTTAAAAGCTTTAACACTTGTCATATTGTATCATTTATCACCATATATTTGAACACTTTTGATTTCGTATTTATCATAATGTTATTACACTCCTATGGAGACCCATGACATGAGAAGATAAGGAAGTAGTAGCAATGACTATCGACTGAGTCTACACATCCCTGTCTAAATTGAAAATCTGTTGGAAAAGATAGAATGATTTGCCATCTGACGTAGACCGAACATTCGATGCGAACGTTTACTTTTCTCTTCGAAATGAAATTTCGAGGAATTTCGTTTTGGATTTTTTGTGGTTAGCATAATAGGCGTAAGCTCCTTAACGCTGATGCGTTGTACAAAGGGAGGATAGCTCCATAACCATATCCATAACTTTGTTCTAGCACGGCAGAAGTAATGGAAATTAGCGGTTAGCACTGGTTCACACCTTCGATTTAACCCGTGTCTTCCAAATAACAAATTGGAACGATTTCGTTCCCTAACTTTCAGAAGAGCCCTTCCCACGAGTTTATTCCATTCAGAACAGAGTGGACAACTTTTTCCGAAGATGTGTAGGTCCTTCCAACTTTTTTTCATGTTCGATAAATATGTAACATGCGGAAGTGGTTCCTGTATTTTTCAGATATGCTTAGTAGAAAGATTTTAGGACTTTCCTTTCTATTTAGATCAATTTATATTTGTATATAACTATAGAGTTCGTTGAAAATATCTTAGTGAGCAGATCTCTTATCAGGAAGAGGCTAGTAAGTAAGAGGCTAGTGATAGATATATCTCAATTCTGGACAATCAACATCTCGAAAAATCATCGCACTGAACAAATTCATCTCCTAAAGATTCTCAGGGAATTTGACGGTATCACTATGGTGCTCATTCTACGCTACGTAGTGCAACTTTCTCATTCAATGATATGCGAAATTTGAAAGTGAGTTTTAGTACTTTCATCGGCAACTTTTGTAGCGACATGGTTGTCGTTTGTATACACCGTATCAGATCGAGTAGAATGTTTCGGGAGCTATTATACTGGTAGCAAGTCGCTAAATACTCTGCCATGTTAATGAATCCTGTAAGATTGATTTTCACCTGCGACTTACCGTAAGCGTAAGTGAGACTTCGATTTTTTTAACGTAGATTGTATCGATTGTCATCGCAACATCATTCTTAGAAATAGAATCTAGTTTTTGTTTAATCGCGTTTCACTTCCAATAAATTTGATTCAATTTGCTTAAGCCAGCTATGGAAAGGACTTATACAATATACATATAAAGCAAAACTATTTAATGGACATCCTGTCGCGCTTTAAACTTGAAAAGTAAGACTGTTAAGAGGAATTCTCTTAGTCCTCTTAGTGAGGAATGCTATACATAGGGATACAATAAAAAAAATGCATTCGCTTTAGCGATTTTATAGATAATACACTGCATTTAAACACTCATAGATAATAATAGTTGATCTGGCCATTATAATTACTTTTATCACAATTACTCGAACAAATGAATATATAACCAAATGATATAATAGATAAATATTACATTGAAGTGAGATCGCTAGCAAACGGAAATTGAGGCAATAGATCGTTTGTTAATTCGTATTATTCGTATTATTCGGAGTTAACAGATCAATACACTTTTAATTTTATAATACATATTTTCTTTTTCTTCGTCTTGTTTTATTTTTTTCTTACTTATTAAAGGAGAAAGTGTAAAATTTTTAAAAACAATATTTTTGTCATTATCGCTAAAACGTAGTCGTCATTACAATAAAAGTTTTATAATAATAAGGTAATATACATATACATATACGGTATATATATATATATATATATATATATATTCATATCCATCTGGGACACACATATGCACATATGGATTTGTTGTTCGTATCTTTAAATTTAAAAAATTTTTTTTTGTTTTATGTAATATCGAATTAAAGTTCAATGTAAACCTTACGTAAAAACATATACGGTTTATTTATTTGTCTTAATTTTTTGTTTATTGCTTTTATAGAAAACATAACAAATCAATCAAAGTGGTAAACTTAAGGTTATTATTATGCATTCAATTGGCATTATGCCCAATTTATTAAACAATATAAGCAGCAATTGAAACGAGCGGCTATCAAGTGAAACAATTACACTTTAACGTATTTTTGCGAAAAAAAAAACTTTTTTTTTTTTTAAAGAAAAAATAATATACATACAGTACAGAGGCATAGGTCAAAAGTATTCATTAATCACCGAAAATTCCTAACAATAAAGATATTCTTACCTATAATACCTAATGCATTCAGGTTAGGTTCGTGTATCCTTAACTTTATAAAGGTATCTTTCAAAAAAAAAAAAAAAAAGGTGGACATTCTCAGCGTATTCATCCACTCATCCTGTACTTCCCCATATACCGTACAACACATATTAAAGCGAATTGTATACTTGTATACTTTCGAGTGTGACCACAATATCTCCCTTAAAAATATAATGCAGGACGCGGGGCGGCTTATGCAAAACAATTCTTTTTTTTTCTTGAACTGTTTTAGCTCTTTAGCGCTACAATTCCCTATGAGATCAACTACAATAACGAACCATTTGTAAAGGCATTGAAAGAACGATAAATAGTTGTAATATCGTGATACGATATAATAATACGATATATAAACTCGATCTTTTTCAAATAAAATTTACATTTAAATGCTAACTATAGGGATAATTTTGTATGTGAAAATATCGACATTAGAATTAATTTATGAAATTTTCTTGTAGATATTTTGATCGCTCCCTTCGGCTGACCAATCAATATTATTATTAATCAGCATAAACGATCAAAGGTTGATCTTTTGTATCTACGAATATAAAGTTTAATCTCGTCATTAAGCACAACAAGTCACAACCTTTTCTTGACTCTTATGAAAATCTAACTTGACAAAACTAATCAAACTAATCAAAAATGCTTTATTCGAAAATCCGTCCGATAGTGCGGACAAGATCGATGGGACATGACTTTAATGTTGATCGATGTCTGACTGTTTCACCAATTGCTTATTATTTTGCATTTCAAGTTTTTCTTGATTCGTGCTAAGGTTTAATGGGATATATTCACATAACTTAACTTTTTTTTTATCAAATCAATATGAAACCAGCACATTTTCCATTCAACACTTTTTTTGTTCAACATTTTTTTTCATTCAGCTTTTGCACATGCACCAATTACCTTAAAATTATTTTCCGTTAAAGGAGTGTATGCTTAAAACTTATTTTGCCAGCCGTAGAATTATCTATTTAAGTCACTAAATTACCTCCTGTTTGCAATTTCTGCTATATAACTAATATTCATTAGTAAGATAAGGTTGGATAGAAAACGATGAATATTTGTTATGATTCGTAAGTTATTTGTAGAAGAAATGAATTTTTTCTGTACCAAAGTTATATAACAAAGATATTGAGGTAATAGAGAGTAAATTCATCGTTTGTCTAAAAAAGATGTTCGAGGGATAAGAGAATCAAAAACAAATGAAATAAACATTTCACCGAATTTTCATGGAAGCTTCGCGAAAGAACCTTATGATAAAATGTCCTATAGCAGTATTAATATCATTTTCTCAAAAGTTGCCAAAAGTCAAGACATTCATATGAATTTCCTGTTAAAATCTAAAAAAAAAAAAAGGAAAAAGCTTAAAAAAATCTCCATAGGTTTTGATCATCATAAAAGGGAAAAAATGCTCCTAAAACATATAAATTTCTTACAGTCTTTTAAAAAGCTTTGCAAGCACATACACATATGTAAGTTTATGCACATTTATCGAAACAATGCAGCAAAGCCAACAACATAAAGTTCATTGACTTGATTTACCCATGCAATGCATAAAGCAATAAAAACAACAAATACCTTTTACTAAACCACCTCAAGAGGCCGCCAAGTTACAAGAACTTACAACTAAGTGCACGCACACATATAAAGGCACTTATCGAAAAAACAAGAAAAATCAAAAAAATGATACAATGGAAGGAAGAGAGAGGGACGGAGGGACAGACAGAAAGAGAGAGAGAGAAAGAGAGAGATTAAAGAAACAAGTTTAAAAATATTATGTAACATTTACCCACTGAACGCTAAAATAACAACACCAGTAATAATAATAGCAGCAGCTGGAAACCTAGAAAAAGCTTTACAAGCTCAAAGCAAACTTCAACCCACAAGCAGAGAAATAAATTTAAAAGAAAAAAAAAAAAAAAAAAAAAAAAAAAAGAAATGAAAACCAACAGCAACAACCACCAAACAGAGAGACAAGGAAAACAAACATAAGCGCACATAAGCGTGTGCTGCGCCTCATAGAAAATGAAAGGAAAATTTTGTTTATAACGACAACGAAGGCAGCAACAACAACAACACCAAGAACACCAACAACATCAACAATCACAGGCAACTTGAAAGTAAACATGAAATTGCCAACAAAATGTGAATGACGAGCAATAAAGTTTTGTCCACTAACACTATTACTACTTCTACTGACAGAGTTTGAAAAATCATACAAAAAAAAAAAAAAAAAACGTATGGCCGCCACACGTATTGCCATCGACTGACATAACGGCCTATGTTATGTTCAAAGTTGTTTGACACTGATAGTTCGCTACAGAAGAACGTCAAATGCTCACTTGGCGTCAATATGACATGAGTCAAACGATGAACACATAGATGTATGTGCGTGTATTTGGCGGTGTAGCTTAAAGTGATCATACTTTTTGATGTATGACTCTTACGTAGTCTTTATTTCTTTTTCTTTTTTTTTTTTTTTGCTCTTGTGGCAATGCTTTCATAATTTTATAATACGTAAAATTTTTCTATGATGATTTATGACACGAAACGTTCAGATTGCAATTCTTTTTCTTCGTTTCTTCGTTATTTATACTTGCTTGCTGAGCAATTGCCAGCTAAGCCGATTCCCCTAACACTATTGGCATTTTCAACAATTATAATAAAATTTTCAAATCGATCGTCAAGCATATCAATAACTTTTATGATACCATACTATACAATTGCAATCGGGAAATACTGCCTATTATAAGACGTAAAGAAACTTGGATATGAATGCTTAAGGAAGTCTTGAAGTTCAATTATCATCGTTGATTAAGATGTAAAAAGTCTCGCTTTTGAATCAAGAAATTTGTGAAATAAAATTATTACTAGAAAGATACAGAGAAAATCTCTATATTGGCCGCTTTGCGTGTGGAACAATGCCTTTCGTATATTTGTTAGTTCGCAAAAACAATTAAAACCTAACTTTTTATCAGTTTTATAGTTTTCTTGTTGTTTTCGTAGACTAGGACTCCTCTCACTTGAAGTATAAAATAGCGAAATGATTAATTAAAGGGCTCGTAAGCATTCCCATCTGCTTATAACTTGTACTTATAGATGTACTTTGCAAGAAGAATTAAGCCAAAAAAAAAGCCTTGCGAAACAAAGAATCCTGGACACTTTGTAGCTTAAAAATCGGTTCTCGCCATCGCTCGTGGACCCGTAAGCACTCGATTTTTAAGTGAAAGAAAAAGTTACAAATTTCATTGCGTAATCCTTCCATACGAAAGCTTGGTCATCGTCCTACGTTAGGCGAGGAAAAATGTAATTGAGAAAGATTTTGATATTAACCACGACTTGGTCTAAGAAAGATAATCTACGTTGGTGTTGTTATCACAGACCAAGGGTTATAATAAAACATTAAAATATTGAAATTCATAGACTAGACGGCGATGTTAAGTTAAGGAAATAATTTATGCTTTTGTCTTTGTGATATCCGAACCAAACGTTAATCTAATTGATTCAAACTGCATTGTGAATTCACTAAAGTCTCGTACCAAAATCGCAAAGCTATTTGCCGTTCCGTTTGTTTCGTCATACAACAAAATCTCTCTCCTGTCCACAATTTTTATCGAATGTCCGAACAAATTTGTTTATTTTGAAGATCAACGTAGCCTTTCGATTAGATAACATATATAAGACATAGACAGTAATCATTCGCTGTAAAAATGCTACGATTTGAAAGCTTTTAAAAAATAAATCTAAATTCGCGATCATTTAATTTTTTTTTAATTCGTTGCGATCGTTTTGTACAATCAGCTTCCGTATATATCCTATTCCGATTGATTAATCAATTATAAAATTATTTTGATCGCTTCATTGAAGAAGCCTTCATTTGATTGACTTTAGCGATTGCCAGTTCAAAATAAGCAGCATCTTTGAGGTTAAAGATATTGTAACGAAATTTCACAAATCGTATAATATGCACTTTTTACGTAAGTTAGCCAACCGTTTTACTTTTTCGAGACTCCGAAAAACCGAAATATCTCGATATTTTTCTTTTCCTGCCCAAAATATAATTAAAATTTCTATATGTCACGGACATCTCAATAAATATTTTCCTAAATAATCGGAACTTAATCAGTTGACGATCGGCACAAACTTTGGTGCTCATTTAATGTATAATTCTTATATTTAACATGTACGCGAACAGTAAATTAGAAAAAACTATGAACGAAATCTTCCTAAATTTCACTACGCAATTACTTGTAGATACAATGATTGCTGTCACATAATGACCAAAAAAATTTTAATGATTTTTTCCTTTTTTCTAAAGGATATTTCATCGCGAAATAAGTAGAGCAAACTTATAGCCTTTTTTGCTTTCACTCTTCCATTCATAATTTGCTGTTTGTTGTTGTGCCTGTGCAACTTAAAGCTTATTTAATGATTCAAAATCTAAAAGGGTCTACACCTCAGCCATAATCTTTTTGTCTCTCGATTCGAACGCCTTGTTATCTGTGGTATTATCTTCTTTTAACTGTTTCATCGACCAATTGTGGAAGAAAAATAAAAAAAAACTTTGCCTAATTCAACCTTTTGCAAGTAATTATTGAGAAAAGGTCAGGACCCCAAAAAGGTTTGAACTTCATGAACTCGTTTGTTAAAATAATACATAAGACATGCAATAACAAATACTGTGTTATGCCACACTGGTCTGCTAGGTAGGTAATCGATATTACCTCACAAAAAAAACTCCAACAACAATAATTATGGAGAGCTTTAACAAAAATTTGTTTGTTTGCAAATGCATTTTCATTAGAGTTGAAGTGCAACTGAAAGTAAAATTGCAACACACACTCAGGCAATAATATTTACCAGATATGCAATACAGACGACGTAACATGTCAACAACAATAACAACAACAAGAAAACAACTTGTTTTTCCAGAGTTTTCCGCAAATTGTATTATAACAACACACTCCATAGCAGCAAAAATGCTTATATGTTTGTTGTGAGCATAAATGAATGAATCGATGGATGGATGGATGGATGGCTGGTTGGCTGGATGACTGGATGGCTGAGAAAAGCAGTTTTATATAAAACCCATAAATGAAACGCAAAGACAAGATCACTTATGCAATAACTCTAATATTATGCCAATGCAGATATTTGATGATGAGAGAGGGAACAGTTTAGGAGAACAATCCTATCTTTTCTTCTTCACTTCTAGTCTGCCTTTTTTGTTTCACTTTTTTTTTATTTTTTTATTTTTTTTTTTTTTTGACGCTCGAATTGAACATAAACTTAGGAATACACTTAACGAACAGCCACAAAAGAAAAACTAGTTTTCATAAAGAAAAAGAAACAAGAAAAAGAAAAACTCACACACCACCATAAATAGAAATATAAGCCAACCATTCCACTGAATTAAAGGAAAAACTGGAAATTTTTCTGTATAACTTTGTGGGCCTATAAAATACCACACACGAACGAGTAACAACTAAAATAAATGAGGGGACAAACGAACGAATGATTATTTAATCAGTGCACTGACGCGCAAAACTGGGAACATTAAACGAGGTCGGTTGCCTGAGCTGCTCGAGGAGTAATTGAAGCAACAGCCACCACCACATTCGATCGATGATGTTACAAAACAAGAAAAATTAAAACCGTGATCATTACATGTCATGTATATAAATATTTTACTTAGATCTCTCGCTGTGTTTGTGTAGCTGCCTGTGTGTATGTACGCGGTTTTTACTTTCAATTCACATTTTCTTCGACTTGGCAAAGCGATAGGCATTCGTGGCAACGAATTGCTGTTTGCTGTGTTCACTTTGTGGCATGTAATGGATTATGTAACATTTCTGATTGTTATGTGCTATGTGCATTTGAAAATGAGAAGCAAAGAAAAAAAAAAAAAAGAAAACAAAAGCCTGAAAAAAAAAATATTCATATAAGTTAGTAGGTTACACTGAAAAGAAAACTTTATCATAGGACTAGAAAGTGAATGGAAGTAACGAAGTAACGAAGTACAGAAAACAGCACAAACATTAAAAGTCTTTAGTCTCTCAAGGAAAAAGCAGACGAAATTTAGCCAGCATATTTGCTAATAGTTATAGAAAGAGACCACTAGCTAATAAGAAGTTTTGTTTAAAAATTTCTATAAATTCGGAAAGCGTGAAAGAATCAAACCGTTAGATGGTCTTCAAACTGATTTAAATTTCCAAATAATTGCAAATATTTTGTTTCGTCCTGGAAGACCGAGATGCACGGATCTTATGGAAACATCAAGAAAGCAATTACTAACACAAGGTTCCCTTTGTACGTCAAAGGCTATTAAGTCTTAAAACTAATTTGGCCCTTGGGCTTCTAAAGCGTTTTATAATCGTTTGCTCTATTGAGGATCTTCACAAATTAGAATAAAAATTACTTTAAATCGATACCTAATTTCTTGAGAGTAGTAGCAAGAAGTTCCTAAAATTCCTGTCATTATTGAACGAGAAGTCAGAAAGTCTCAAATTATCGCTAACATTGTTAGCGATACGTTGATTCACCGAAACTAAATTGAAAAAATACGAAGAGTAGAATCGAAGAATTATTTTTTAACAAATACTTAGTTGCAATAGTGTTGATCTTAGACGCAAAGCTATCGTCAGGGTAACATTTAAAATAATAGAACTGAAATTCGATCACCAAGGAGCAAAGATTAAATGCAAACGTTTAATTTTGCGTAACTAAAAATAGATTAGGGAAACACTTCGTGGAATTAAATTATTTTCGCAGGCTTCTTTGTAAATTCAATCACTATTCAGTTCAAATTTCAGTCTTTTCGACACGATTAAGAATTTTTCGCTGAAAGTGAGACAAACGGTAGTCGGACAGAGCATGATCGGAGCTATGTGATAAATTCATGAAAATCTCCCAGTCAAGCTTTCTCAACTTTTACTGAGCAATAAAAGATGTGTCTGATATGACATTGTTCATATATATATATGTATATATATATATATACATTGTTCATATTGTTCATATATATATATATGTATATATATATATACATTGTTCATATTGTTCATATATATTGTTCGTATATATATGTGTATGTTACCATACGTGCCGCGAATCAGGCCTTTGCCATCGTTTATGTAGCTCCATCCATCTAGAACCACGATTTTTCAAATATTCTTTTTGCATGTGACCCACTTTTCACAAGATAGTATCACTCTCCCTCAAACTTGCTCGATTTCATTTCGTTTCAACAGCTATTCATAAATGGTCTCTTGATTTTCTAATTTGTGTAAAGTGAAGAAGTGTGTGATATTTCTCGTTCAACAATTATTAATGTGAAATTAGACTCTGAGGGGGCCCGCGTATTTCTTTTGCCCGTATTAAGTGACATGGTTAGAAGCAGGCCTTATGAATAGCACGAATTAACACGATTATCAAAAGCAAATGCTTTCTAACATTCCCTATTTTCCAAATTTATTCACTTTCCAAACCTGAAAAACAACTTAGATATAATACTATCTTGAAATATATACACATATATTCCAAATCTTTTGTGTTTTCAGTATTATATAAGATATTTCTGGGACTATCATCGTGATTCACCGCCAATGATCATATAAACCGCTATATCATTTTCACTGAGAACTCGATAACACTCTCTTTTACGTTTGTTCTATTCGCGTATGCCTGGTCGTATGGGCTCTCAGATAAGAAGCGCCACAATCAGGTCAACATATTCGGGTTCAATTCCCAATGCAGTAGACCATAGTAGTAATAGACGGAAGTATAGGAGTGAAGCAAAATATTGGTTAACGGTGTCTATAAAAAAATGTACCGATAAGAAATAAGGGGAACCGCGAAAAAACGGCTAGTTTCGTCGCATTTCGCTTTTTTAGATCCAAAAATGTGGAAGAAACCTCACAAATCCTCAGAAACAGATTTAGACTATATATGTAAAGACGAAAGTCTACAACAGAAGTGGGGGAAGAAATTTCCTAATGAAGGTTTTGATTTCCAAAATACTTCGATTGACTAGCTAGTGCTAGAGTCGATGAAATCGACCGCATATCTAGTCGGCTTCAATCGATTCCGATCAACATTTTACAACAAGAGATATAATCTTAACTGTTTGAAGACAATTACAAGGGTTTATTTAATATTTTATTTTCATAAATTTATGGAGAGATCTGACTTTCAGCAAATGTAGTATATATACGATTTCAAATAGACGACTAAACGAACAATAAGTCGAAGAAAGATGAAAAATCTTAAGAAATTATGATCATAATTTAAAACGAAAAGTGATTGAAGACATGTTGTTATAATCAATTGAGGAAAATCAAGTCATAAATAGAGAAATAAATAGGGAAAGTAATGATAGTTTCGAATTAATTAAATTTGAAATGAACGAAAATTTAGGAAACTTGGGGATTAAGATTACAACAAAATAGGGCCCAGAGTAAGGAACTGAAAATTTCTTTTATTTCAGTTTTCTCTCAGTGTTTTTCTGTTATTTCAAAAACCATTCACTTTTTCTTCTCTGACAAGAAGAAAAACTAAAACTAAAACTAATCTCAGCAACAGCAAGCAACGACTACAACAAACAACAACGTTGCGATTATGCAACCTACAAAATCAACGTTGGACTTCAATAGAGTAAAACACATACAACGTTTGATTCGTTGGTTCGTTTATGCAGTCGTTCAAAGAAAATGAAAAATAAACCGTAGGAAAAAAACTTGGTTTTCATGACGATCATCAACGTTGAACGTGAAAAGCGGAAAAGTTTACAAGTTACGACCACCACAAACGCTAAGATTAGATAAAAGTAAAGCTACGATGGCGACCCACAAAACAAACAAGAAAAAAGTAAAAATAAAAACGAGTTGTGTTGAAAAAGAAAAACAGAGTAAGCACCGACAACGACTACGAAGGCGAAGACGACGACTAAGGCGACAATATACAATAACAAGAAAGCAAAATTGCATAAAGAAAATGCATGAAATCTCATTAGAGAGAGCAGATATATGTATATGTATGTACGTATGGATGTGTGTGTGTGTGTATTTATATGAAAAGAGTTTTATGCATTACGTAAGCATAAGCAAGGAAAATGACAGCGGGAAGGCCTAATGGGCTATATGAACGACTGACGCTATTTGCCAGCAAATGAATCGATTGCAACAACTTTAACTTTGAGTTGTGTGCATTTATATGTATATGTACCATGTACATATGGGTGTATGTTCGTTAGGGTTTTGCACAATATGTCGGTTGTCTGCATTCAGTTTATGCATTATCTTAATAAAGACACCTGGGGCACGGGGAATAAGGATATTGAATTGTGTCTACCGTGTCTATAGTCCACGCGACCAAGCACACATATGTTAAAACATTGACGTTGAAATAAAGCTTTTCTGTTACTTTACTTGCAATGTTGGCGGATTTCATTGGCAACTCAACTATGTTTGCTTTTATCGTTAGATTGCATTTAGAGGTCTTGAACCCCTAAAAAATCGCTAAGGACTTAAACAATTGATCGTATAGGTTAACATGTAGAATTTATTAAAGAGGAGGCATTCAATGCATATGAAAGCACGAATTTTGGCATTTCATTGAATTTGATTAATTACATTATGATATAATGAAACGTTCAAACTTATAAATTAAAAGTGAAACTTACTTAGTCTGATGAAAATTGTAGGCGTTGCGTTCAGAGATGAGCATATCTGTATGCATTATATTAAAGAAAAGAGAGAGAGAGTAGAAAAAAAGTAATTAATTAAAAAGAATTAATATGCTGTGGTTACAAGGAAATTTTTTCTTAAAATTTAAAATGGAACCGGAAGTTGTGACGATCATACCAATTTGTTAGTCGTCAATAAATCATAAATTGAACGTAAGAAAGTATTTATTAAGGACTAAAGTCTTTCGAACTTTTATCTAAAACGGTGGGAAAAGAGGAGAAATTAATATATTATTAATCAAGAAGATTAGATGCATCTAAGCATAAAAATTTTGATTTGCTATATATACTTAGGACCGAGGACTTGAGGACTTAATGCTTTTTTGCATAGTTTTGCAACAAAATTTTGACGCATGTTGCTGGCAGCGGTTCTCCATTTAACGTAGTTATCAAACATATCGTAGTACAAATATTATACGAAAGTTAGATTTGTATTGACAATTAGGAAAAGTGAACTATTTGTCGAGGTTTAAATATTTATACAATTTTATTACATCTCAATGGATTGAACTTTGGGTATTGGCTTGAAAATGTCAAAAAAAAACCGTCACAAACCTCCACCAAAAAAAATAGCCTATAAGAAAGAAACAAAATTTTTTTGGAATTTCATTTCAGAAACGTAACTCGCTGTTCAGACGATCAGATTCTTGTATCATCGATTGCCAATAGCAATTGACGATTCAAGGATTTGACGTAACATCATTCTTAATCTTAATATAGTTACTACTGTGCGATCTCATATTATGCTTACATTTTACGTTATGTTCCCTATTGATTTAACTATTAATCTAATATATTTTTGCTAAAGGGAGAAAAAAGGAGAAAAACACAAAAAGTTAAATGTCAAATTTAATGTGTGGTGTAAATCTAAACAAGCCCTCAATAACAGTGTGCCTTTTGTATAAAAGCAAGACTTATGTCATTCTCTCGTCCACTGAACTCAGCAATACATAAAGTCCAGAAAAAGATCACATGGCTTAATTTTGTTCAAACGTTCTCTACGTCGGTTTTAATAATAACATTTAACGCGAATATTTGAACTTTGCTTCTCTCTACGATATTTCGCAAATGAGATCCTATTTACTAATTAAATTTTTCTTAATATCTTTCGTTCTGCAAAGCTTTCCGTACACTTTCAAAATAATAAGCGCGAAAAAACAAAGAAAAGCTCCCCCAGGAATTGATATTATGAGCGCAAAAGTTAATCTAAAATGTAAACATTAACATTTGTCTATGCATACGTTTTTTTTTTGTATGCTTTTCAACAGCAGTAAACTTCACTCTTAATTTCATTGTAAACGCTAAGCCAATAAAGATAGCTGATGTTTGATGTCTGTGATAGAAAAACAAAAACAAAAGTAACAATGATTTGTTGAAGAGTCAGACAGACAAACAGACAGACGGACAAACGGAGACGTTCATAAATCAAAATGAAGTATTTTCGTAAAAAGAAAAACGCTTTTCCACATCTATACGCCTATACGTATATTTTTGACTGTCTACGTACATTGCCTCTCTTCTCATTGTAAGAGCTTAGCTCTTTAAATTTATTTATACTTCGTTCAAATGTTATCATCTCGTAAACTCTTTAGTCTTGTTCGTCTTTTGCTCGTTTATTTACATGCGAATTTTTTTATTTTTATTTATTTACTTACTTTTTTTTAAATGACGACGTCTGTTATTATTTAATAGTCTAACCTCGCTGTTAATGTCTAATGCACAACACAAACGCCACAAAACCAACACAACTGCAAACGTTCATCAGCGTCATCGTTAACTAATGTGTTATTGGTAGTGTTTTGCTATTTGTTGTTGTCATCATATGCAATGCATTTGCCAAGCAAACGACAACAAACGACCTCCTAAAGGTCTTTGAACCCGAACTTTACATTAGTTTTTCTGTGTTGTATGTTGCAATAACAACAATAGCAAGCACACAACTGCATCACTATAACGAATTGCAATGCTAGTGCTGCTAGCATTTGGTGGAAGTATGAGAAAAAACGAATAGTTACGAGACGACTGCCTTAACATTAGAGTAAAGTTAGTTCGTAAGTTTCGATTATAATGTTCTCGCACAATCTCTTTTTCTCCCATTTTTTCTCTCTTTCTTCCTCTCTTTCTCTCTCTCTCTCTCTTTTGTCGTTGAGGAAAAGGGATAGTGTTGCTTAGGCAGGCAGCCTTTAGCTTGCATTTCTATGCATATATTTGATATACATATATGTGCATAAATTTTTGTGTGTTGGCTATTATAAAAAAATGTACACTGCACTTTTGCCCGTTGAGGTGTTGTGTGTTGGTTTTTGTTTTTGTTGTTTCTTTTTGTAAATTTTTCTCATTCCCCGACATTAGCATAAACTAGGTTAGTTTGGTCTTTCCGTCTTCGTTGTTGTGCATGTTGAATGTAGTAAACTAGTATGTGAATGTGTGCGTGTGTTAACGTATATGTGTGTATTTATATGTAAGTATGCATTGTGGTTGCTGTTAGCTTCTTGTTTTTCCCTATGTAAGCTGGTGTACGTTTTTATTGACTATTAGCTGTGTTTACATTCGCTTTCGAATGCTTAAGCTCTGTCGCGTTCTTCTTACGTCCCTAACCTTTCGTTCGCTGTTTGCTTCTCCGTCACCCTTTTAGTCTCCCTCTCTTCTTTTGCTATTTTATAAATTTTCCTGTGTGTGTATTAAAAACCGAAAAATATATAAAATAAACAGAACTAGGAAAGCAATTTATAAAGTTGCTCTTTGTTTTTTACTTTCTAATACCTCTTCTCCCCTTTATTGCATGATTTCATAGACTTCTTTTGGTTTTAAATGCTTTCGCCTACTGTGAAATGAAAAGTGTTGTGTTTATATTTATGGAAACTTTTTATCATCATCATGAAATATTAGTTCTTAGTATTCTTTCAAAATCACAAAAGCCTCGATTTGAACGCATATGCATGCGTGCATACATAAATATCATATTTTCTCTCTACAAGTTGTTTTCTTTTCTATTTTCTCTAATGATAAAAATAGAATGTTGAGGGCATTATGCTTGAAGTAATAACAGCCATATAGCAAACCAACCGCACAGCCGTCAAACGATAACTCTTGTCTTCATAGCACAGTGCTCTTCCGACCTAATTTTTTTAGTTTTTATTTATTTATTTATTTTTTTTTTTATTTTAGATATATATATATATATATATATATATATAACGACGACGTCGTCAATGAAGACATAAAATTCATGTGTACGACTGCATTCACATATTCGTAATACATACGAGGTTTATATTCTTTATTTCTGTTTCGAATTTTTTTTCTTACTGTGTCCGCTCAATTTTAAAAAGGGAATCGTCTCTTTATGTGATCTCCTAGTTTCGCCGATAAAAGTCGAGCTTTAAAACAAAATCAGAAATTTTTGAATGAGTTAATGAAACATTTTAGAGTTGTACTTTCTTCTTGAAAATTCGGACTTACAAGTATTTTGGAAGGGTTAAGATAAGGATAAGAACATTTTTTGGATCCTTTCTGATTGTATGATATTTTTTGAATTCTCATACAATGATTCTTACAAAAAACAATAAGTTCTTCGATGGCAACAAATATAATTTTATAATTTTTAATATCTTATGAGATGAAAAATGATTTGATATATAATAAAATTTACTGTTATGAATTTGGATTATATTGATCTATTTTTCCGATATTTTGTCATGCATAGGTTTCTTACAAAAGTCCCTGCTTATATGACAAGAAAGTCTACTTTTGAATATTTAATGACGAAAATAAAATCTTTTTATGTCGTTTTCCTTATCTCTCTTACTTTCAATTTATCCTTAGATAACTAGGCACGACTGTGAAAACTGATATAAAAAGATTTTTGTGTTCATATACGTATCTACAGTTCAAAAGAAATAACGAATTTAGTATGAAAGAAAAATAGAAAAACGCTTCGAATTTCATATTAAAGATAAATTTTGTTCCAAATATTATTTTAATGAATATCTTTTTTTTTTTTTACTAATAAATGTAAGATATTTCTCTAAGTCGATATTTCTTAAGCTTTTCTATCTTTAGTTTTTTCACAGATGAAATAAAACTTTCTTACCCCTTGCAAGTTTACTAAACTTAAAGTATTATACTTTTTGTGTAACATTAGATGGTTTTATAGGAGAAAAAATTTGTAAAACTTTTTACCCACAGATCGATTTATAAAAAACAAAAAAAACGAATATCGTTTATACTTAAAATCTCCGTAAGCATATGTCAAGTAACAAAAGAAGAAATAAAGTTTGACCGCTACTAACGCTACTAACCCAAAAACGATGGCCACAAAAACGACAATAATTGGTATAATAACTCCGTATATTGTTTGCAAAAAAAAAAAAAAAAAAAAAAAAAAAAGGAAATTTGCGGAAAGATTTTGGGTGAGATGTGCACAAAATTTTGATTTAAAACAACCTTTAATATAAAATTCAAATGATAATGAAATCGAATGTACGCCCAATTTGATGGCATTTGAAATGAAATGTGCATACAAAATATTAGCGAATGAAAGCAATACAAAAGAAAGCTATTTTCGCAAAGTTGCGGAAAGTTGGTGCAAAAAAAAAAAAAAAAATTCACAAAATTAGCCGCAAATTTTTTGTCTTTTACAACTTTTTACTCTTTTTTTTTCTCTACGCTCAAAATGATTAACGTAATAGATAAATAAATGTATTATATATACGTATAAATAATATATTTAGAAAGACAGGTAGATTCCATATAAACTAATTTCGGTCTTTAATAAAGATCTGATAAAAAAAATTACTTTAAATAAATAACTTCGTTTAACGTTTATGACGAATACGAATAATGAATGTTAACTTACGACGAATATATATATAGGAGTTTGATAATTTTTAAATTAAATTCAATTTACAACCTTTATTAGTAATATATCTAAGTGAATTTTATTCATTAATGTGTTTAGAAAAGAAGTTACTTAAGAAACTGAAATCTATCTAATCTTTATTCCCTGTACTTGAACTCTCTTTTTGTTTCTCCGTTTTTAGACGGTTTAGACGCTCATTTCTCTGCATTTTATTGGCTTACGAGTTAATTTAGACTTTAGCTAACCCCCCAAGTTTGTTAACTGTAGTTTCATCTAATTTCTGGCAGTTCCAAATATATACGCATCGTGTAAATTGAAATTAATCTGAATGCTTATCTTTGATCAAACAACAAAGTTGAACTGTAATAAACGACTTAACGGACGTCTACACTACTAAGATTGAAAGAGAATTCTACATTGTTATGGACGTTTAGAAACTCACAAACAATTGAATGTAATCTTTGTTGTATTAGTTATTAAAGAAATTTTTTTACAACCCCTTACTACAGGAATGTCCCCTATAGGCGTATAAAGGTGTAGGAAGAAAGGAAAACGATTCTATCGCAACGATCTGGGTAAATTTTACGTCTTTACTGATCGATCATTGTCTACAGTTGTAATTAAATCGTAATTAAAGTATAATTTAGCGCATCTATACCAAGTATGCCGATATGATGCTCGCGCTCTTTATATGTTAAGCTATCACTTAGCCCGAGAATTTTTAAATTTTTGAAGCATTCTTCTTAGGGGTCTGCTTAGATCTGTTTTTTCATCTTCACAATATCGAACAACTTAACTCGCATTGCTTGATACGTGATGTTTCCATGTTTGAAATATTTCCAATTATCGTTTTATAAATGGACCCGAGCTTTTTTTTCTTTAATATTTACTGGCCGTATTATTCAACGCTTATTGCCACTAATGACAAACCAACCATTTACGTTATGGCGATGCTACATGTGCATAGTAACATATAGTATAAATGATGGCTTGTCGCTTTCGTTTTCATATGTACTCATATAAGTACAAATGCTTTTGTAACACAATTTCGGTATTTGCTGGAATTTGCTTTTTTTCTTTTTCTTTTTCTTTTTTTTTTCTTCTCATCTATTTATTCACATAATTTTTGCTCACTTCAGTTACAGTTTAGAGTATGGCACACAGTCTATGGTTATATTGTATGGATGTTACCGTTGTAGTTGTTAATTTAGCATTGGTGTGGTGATGATGATGATGATGATGATGATGATGATGATGATTATATAAAACTAACAATGAACTTTTCAATTTTTATTTGATTGACTTAAAAGCAAATGTTATCGTTGTTGTTGCTGGTAGCTATATATCATATCATTTACAAGCAGAAAGCAATGACAGCAAAGCTAACGTTTCAATGTATGTTTTTATGACATTTGGACAGCGGTAAGTCATAAAGAATGATAATGATCATAATAATCATGATGATAGTTATAGAACTAAAAAAAAAAAAAAATCAGAATTTTATTTTTCATCTAAGCTCCAAATATATTATTTTCTAAACTTTTAAACTTAAAAGTACATCCCGAATATACCTTCAGAATGTAATATCAATAAAATATTTAATTTCTTTTATGCAACAGTTGGGTTTTTTCTCTTAATAGCATTATTTGGCAGTTTTTTGAGACGAAAGGAAACATAATGGAATCATAATATTGGGGGCTTGTTAAGCGTACATTTAAGAATTACCAAAAAAAAGAAAAAAAATACTATTTCTCTGGAACCATACAGGAATACAGCCTAAGAAACAAAAAAAATAATTTTAATCTACATTCCCATGTTTATCGACATTTTTTTTTATTAATAAGAAATGCTTAAATTTATATAACAGAAACCTGGCCTGCATTTCACTAAAGAATGTCATTGTAAAGATATCGTAAAAACATTGAATACGAAGAATGAAATTTGTTCGAGCTATCCCGCGTGCCTGTTTCGCGAAAAACGCATTTAAAGTTTCGAAATATATAAAAAAAAATTTTTATTACCTTTTTATTAGTCTGCAATCCCGGGACAATAAAAAGTTCTTTCACATTCAAATATTTCTGTGCATTTCGTTTTCTCAAATATTTTTTGCCCGAAAATGCCTCTTTTGCTGCATCTATCAAAGACCGAATCAAAACTTTTACACTAAACGTAAAGCGAAATGATTTCTTTTTCCTTCATCTGTTCTAAAGGATTCGAAATCTACCTATCAAGCAAAAAAAAAGTGTTTTTTGATTTCTTAAGAATTTTGGAATGGTTTACCAACCCCCCTCCCTCTCCTTCTAAATGCTGATTTTATTGTAGTTCAAGTAATAGTAATGATTAATTCTAATGATAATACTAATAAGAATAATATTTTAAATGTAATCAAAAATAATTTCTTTTAAAATTAAATTTCGATTTAATTCTTTTTGTTTTGTCTTCATATGTAAAGAAATTTTTTTTAAGTTACACTTTTTACAATAAAATAAAAAATTCTAATATAAATAAATTTTAAATTATTTCAACATTGATAAGGGGCCAGCAGTATAATGGTTACTAGTAAGGGGGAACGATATGATGTCAGTTATGTACAAATAAAAACAATTAGAACAAAAAGTCAAGTATATCAGAATGAACCGATAAGACGAGAAAGTAAAAGCAGTAGGAAAAGAAATTAGAAATAGAGCTAAAAGGAAAAAAAAAAGAATGGAACACAGGGCGGAAAAGAAAGGTTGACAGTACATAGTTGCAATCTTGAAGGCAAATCGTTCTAAGCCTTCTAAATTCACTTCAATTAATATCTATCAGAGTAGCCTATAATTCTTAGATTCAGAATAATTATAAAATTTTAAATGGCATAAGATTGGATACCATTAGTTTGTGCAGTTAATCTAAAACAGACTTTTTTGTAAGTGTATGTACTTGAACATAATTTTTTTTCTCATTCTAAGTAACAATATATACACGCCTAAGCTCATTATCCTATATATATATATATATATATATATACGTTTCTACAACGAAAAATTTTTTTCCCACCACTTTATTAGGTCTATACACCACCAAAATTTCTTGATGCCGCTATTTCATCTTTTGTTGCTTTTTCTTGTTTACTAGAAAGTAGCGAATTATACCCGCCTTCATTATCTTATTAATTGTGGTTTGGTAGACAGTTAAACACTCTAATCTCTCAATGGGTTCCTTCAATTTTTGTAATAAATTTTAGATCAATATATCTAATGTATATGATTGCAAATAATAATATTGTAATAATATATAATATGAATTTTACAAATAGATGCACCCAATCTAATCACTTGCTATTTCGAAAATAACTAAGAGTACGTTCTAATCTCTTAAAACATAATCTACATACATGGATACGATCTATTTCTAACTAAACAAAATCACGGTTTAAGATGCATGCGCATTTGACTTAGGTTGATTGTTTATTATTGTTGTGTCTGCCGGTATATAAATTACTTATTGAATAAAATCATTTTTGATTCTAGGTAAAATAATTTACAAAGTTTGAATTGATTTGGATCGATCGAATTCATTTATAAGAATATACTCTCCTTCAAAAAATGCTTAATAAACATTTAAAATAATTTTAATTGATTAATTTTATTTTTTTAAAAAGTTTCGCTTCTTTAACCATTAAGAGCTGGTTCAAAAATACGAATAGCATTAAGGATCATTTTCAATTCATTTTAATTTTAAATGAAAGTTTAATAATAATTGGATTCTTGAATTGACATTCTTAACTAAAATTTAAATTATATGCTTTTCATTATCACATATTTAACTAATTGTTAATTAAATTATTTTTGAATTAATATTCTTAACTAAAAGTTAAATTATATGCTTTGCATTACCATGTATTTGGTTCGAACTGTTAATTAAATTATTGTCATTTAATTTTTATTTATTATAAATGACTTGTTTATTGTTTTTGTCTTCTGTTTTTATTACAGTTAATTTCAATTATTGCATAGTATCAGTTAGAGCATAATTGAATATCGTGAAATAGATTTGGTGCTAATTGAAAGTTAAATTTATCTAAGTTTCAGTTTAATTTTGATTACAAAACGCCTCAACAACCAATTTTTCCAATGTACCTCAATTTAATTTTGGAAAAACTGTGTCATATATCAGTTTTTTTTTTTCATTTATATATATATTTTTTAATTTTATCGCATTGAACTCTCGTTTTGATGAAACTTATTTGATTTGTGTGATATGGTTCCTTAAGCGTAATACTGGGTGCTATCAATGGTACAAAAGAACTAATATACCTTCATTCTCGAGGGGTAATAATAAAAATAAATAGTATTTAAAAATAATAATAATAATAATAATAATAATAAAAATACGCACACACGCACAAAGTATAATGTGTTGCAACATTTCTATTTATTTATTTATATATTATAGCTATTGCTGTCGTTGTTGTTGCTGCCGCTGTTGTTGTTCATGAGTGTATGCTCACACTGCGTGCAATCTGCAGTCAAAATATAGGTTAAAAGTTTAAATATGCCTCACTTTACCTCCCACTGAAATGTGTGTCCGATCAACTCTAAAAGCTCTTAAAATGCATGATTACATTAAAATCGCGGCAATCGCGACGTTAGCAGTAGCGGTAGTAATAGCAGCATCAACGGCACCAGCTCTAGCAGCTGCAGCAGCTAAATGAAGATCATTTCATTTTATTTTTTCTAAAAGTAACTTTGTGTGCGTAATAAATGTGTGAATTTTGTAAATACGGGCAACTCCTCGTGTTTTCTCTATATTTTTTGAAATATTTTCTATTTTCTATAGGAGATATTTTTTATGTTTATTTTTTGTTTCTTTTTTTTCAATTTTTTTTTTTGATTTTGGTTTACTGTCAGCATCTCACAAACTGTTAGTAAATAAAGCACTGTTTTTTATGCATAATATTGCTTAGAAGAACTGAGTCAACAACGATAGGCAACTATTGTTGCACAAACAGAAATTTCTTAAATGAGTTTAGGTAATGGAAGTGAGCTTTATAAGGGGTTTTTAAGAAATGACGTCACTAATTCCATGTTGCTTATACTATCTCATATTACGGTTCTCGTAAAAAGTAAACATTTTTTGTAATAATAGGATTTAATTTTTAGTATCTTTTGAAATTTAAGTCTTCCACTGGCGGAAAATATTATTTCTCGTGTTTAGAAAATCTTTTATTTAAGTGATCGAATGCTTTCCATGATGAAATAAGGATATGACAACTAACGACAAACATGGCAAAATATATAAATATATATATAACTTTTTAAACTAACAACAAGTTATGCAACTGAATGGAGGAATAAAGGAAAACCAATTGGAATACGTCAAAAGGTATAACAAAAAGGAAATTTTCAACAAGACCTAGGGCTAGGCTGCATATGGCAAAATCCATAATGAAACATCAAAAGTATTGAGCTGACATTTGCTATCCTATCCGATGTTTTCCTCAGACCTTGCCCTTTCTAATTATCGTGGTGGTCTGCAACAGCAGCAAAAAATCAATATTTTCGTGGAAGAGGCCAATACCTAGCTAGCGACAGAAAATATTTTGATTTATTATTATTATTATTATTTCTTTTTTCTTTTTAACCAAAATAATTATCGTTTAATCATTCTGTAATAATTGTATTACGTAGAGGCTTAAAATCCATCATATTATGTCTCTGATTGTTAAGTAAAAAATTTTACTTTGCTTAACATTTAGCAAAAACCACACGAATTTTTAAAGAAACGGGTAGGGGGGAGGGGTGTGGAGGGGGTGTGTAGGTGTTAGGATTTTGAGAAATGGCAGAGAGAAAGCATTTAAAGTGTGTCCCTTTTGCTGGTATTGCTTTTAATTAACAACACTTTATTTGAAAACGCATGTGATCTGAATGGTTTGTTCTCGTTGTAACATATAAAAAGTACAACGAAAATTGTGTCATTTACAAGCGAGACTTCATTAATAATACGAGAACATATTTTATTAACTTAAATTGATTATGAACATAAGCGGTTTTGTAAAAAATACGTTTGCTTAGTTACTTTGATGGATGTAATCGTGCTACTGAACAAAACAATTAGTAAAGGCCTTTAAAGAGACTGACTCCCCAGCGGATTGTATATATATATATATATAGATTTAATAGTACAGCTTCTCGATTAGATTCAGTGGAAATAAAAATTTGACGATAAACTTTTTACTTTAATCTTTATTTGTTTTAAAAAAAAATCCAAATTGATTATCTGCAGTTAAAGTTATTAAACCATTTAAAGCTCAGGACTGACTTTTTTTTTCTTTGAGTTTTATTTTTAATGATAACACAGTTTTCCATATAATTTTATATCATTCGATTTTTTTCTTTGAATATGTTGGAAGGACAAAGGTTCACGCAAAATTCAAAGTCAAGTAGAACCAAAGCCGAAAGTAAAATTAGTGGCTTGTGAAACTACTTTTTCAAGAGAAGACGGCAAAATTTTTATATTGTAAAGTTGCCCTGTGGGTGAAAGCATTGTAATCGACGGGTTCCCTTGATACAGTTAAGTCTCCTGCAACGCGGTTTCCATATAACTCGGAGAATAAATTAGGACAACTTTCCTATAATGTGTTCCCCTATAACGTCTTTTTCGTGGAAGAACGTTCCAACAACTCAAATGGTTTGAAAAATGTATTTATAACTGGATTTATTTAATATGATAAATTTTTATTTTTGACATTTACGAGATATTGCTAATTCCAAAGTATGACAGAATTTTTGTAAAAATGAGCAAATTTTCCCTGTCTTCTAATTGACTGTAAGTTTGGTAGGTTGGATTTAAATGAAATTTACTTATTTCTGAGATACAATTTGTGGTACGAATTCATTTAATTTGTGTTAGTTTTCTTACATGACGCGTTTTTCATAAAACGCAATATAAATGACGCTCATTTCTCTTATTTGAATTTTTCTCATGACGCAGTCTCCATAGAATTCATTTCCTGACATTAATGAATTCTATGTTTTATATAATAACACATTATAGGAGACTTGACTGTATTATTTGTTATATTTATAAGGCCTAAGAACTATGCTAAGAATATATGAATTTAAAAAATATTTCCCTTAAAAAAAGTTCCTAACTTTTAATACGTTAGCAATAATAGTGTCTAGTTTATGGCACAAGATGCATAGAAACAAGAACTTAAGAATTTATCTGAGTTTTGCTGTAATGATTGTATAGTCGTATGAGGACGCAAAACTGTATACGGGTTTACAATCTTTTGCCTTCGAGTGGGATGTAATGTAAGTATGTTAAGCTAAGCTAGTTTAAGATTTCTTAGCCCCAAAAAAACTGATATTCTATTTGGACGTATTTCACTTTAACTATGTAGTTAAAGTACAGCATTCTACCTGTTTGGCATACGTGTCACTATGTCTTCTGGAATGTTGTTGTAAACTTATACCTAAAATTATGATGTAGTGCTTTTAAATAGCTTCATGTAAACCAGATTCGTTTTGAGAGAATAGCAAATTGACTGTTTTTCTATTTATTTATTTATAAAAAGATTTTTTTTTTTCAATTTAATTCTATGTTAGAGGAAAAAAATTTATGTTTAATAATAATCAAAAATTAAAAAAACCAAAAATAAATAAATAATAATGTTATCGATGAGCTTAACAGTGAAAAGAAATTTATGTAAATCGTTTTCTTAAAAAAGAAAATATTTTAACCACACACAAAAGCAGACAAGTTCAAGTTTACTTTATTTAAAAAGCGACCATAAAGAGAGAAGAAAAAAAACGGAAGATAATGAAACTCAAAAACTTGACCCTTGAAAATTTAATAAACGTCTTTTCATTTTTTTTCGTTATTAACCGGTTTTCGTTTTGAAAAAGATAATAAAAAAAAAATGTAAGAAATATTTTAACGCCTGAGGAAATATTTTGTTTAAAGGGCGACTAATAAAGAAAACTATAAAAAGAAAGCTTTAAGAAAAAAAAAAAAGAAGAAGAAGAAGAAGAAAACTATTTTAAACCAAAGTAAACCATTAAAAAGTTCATTGACTTCATGTTAAAGAAAAATACAAACTATAAAATAAATTATTTAATATTTAGGAAAAAATACAAAAAAAAAAAAAATTCATGGTACACATGCGTAAACAAACATCTTTTCCAAGCACTCATCTGCACGCATTTTAAATATTTGTATCCATTAAGGCAACTGAGAAAAATATAAACGAAGAGATTATATGCGGCTTAGGTCGAAGTCATTTAAAGTCCAACTACATCAACTCCATTAAAGAGCTTGCCAGATATTTCAATATACAAAAAATCCACACAATTATATCTAATTAAAGAACATTATTAGACAATATCGTGACGAATTTAGTTATACCTATCCATTCATCCCTTGGCCCTTGGTCTGATGAATTTGAATGACGATTAATGCGAAAAAATTAATAAATTTAAGAAGGGATTTGAAAATAACTTAAATCAAATCCTACGTTAAATACAAGCCATTTATTCTCAGACACCTTGAGTTGTTTTAGATCGTGTAATATTATAAATTACATGTACCGCCATCCAATGTTAAATAACATTTACTTACGAGGGCATTTTAGTATATTTAGCCGCGAATTAACAAAAACAAACGTCAAGTTATCTACAAAATCTTGTCGTGTCGAACTCTCCACGGATTTGATTTATCTTGATGGATTTCTATCGTTGCACTTTTGCTATTTGCTTAAAATGCTTCGCAATATTCATTTGTGTTAAATCTAAACTATTTTGAAGGTTGCTTGTATAAGCGACTTATGTTTCTTTGCCCCATTTTTATGTGCATAAATCTAAGATTCATCTGATGATGATGATGATGAGTTTGTAAATATTTCTTGCAGAATAGTATTTAATATTGTAAGGAAATTTTCGATTTGGTCACCTGATGTTTGTGAAATAATTAACTCTTCCCTGAACTTAATCGAAACTTTTAGTTCCATGAAACTTAAATAAATAGAGTATCTAAAAGTGTGCTAAAAAACGCTTTTATCTCGAAAAAAAAATCCAATTAACAATTAAGATAATTGTGCCAACACTCTTAGGAATCTCCTTTTAATTTTAAAGGATTTTTTCAAGAGATAACGTAATTAATACTATAACATACATATTGGATAATAGTTTCGCTTCTCCATGTCAAAGTATCACAACATTCATAACATATATAGCATATGTGTTTCTATCTAAAGTTTAAACAGCATAGCGCTTTTTTTTTTATTCTCAAAAATTATATATATCCTACTTATTTCTGTGTAATTTGAGGGAAAATGTTACTGGAAGTTAACGATGAATAATCGATATAATAATCGATATCATCATGGTTAAAACTCAGTTAAGTCTCAATATTGATGGTGAAGGGTAATAATATCCATGACTTGAAGCGTATGCTTTGTATTTGACGCGATTTGGCGAGAAAGTAATGTGCGTTATGAACAAAGATATCAGAGAGAAACCACACCATAGTGAACACATCTAAACTGAGCAATAAAGGAAAATAAAAATTAAAGATTATCATAAATTAATTTTTTAACATGACCACGTCCATGCTATTGCTAATCTCAGGCCTTGTGTTTGCTTTTGTTCATTTCAATCGATGACTCTTGAAGCTTGTTCGAGAAGTATTATAATTTTTATGACTCTACCCAAATAACAATCTTTTCGTGTATGGGAAGATTGCACTAGGGGAAGGATGGAAGAGAAGGTACTGTCAGAAAGTTGGCATTAAAAAAAAAAATAAATAGAAATCAATAGTAGTTGCGCGATAGATTTTATTTCAAAATGATTAATTCGTTTTTTGGCAAGAAAGCGAATATCAAACAAATCTCGTAATTTTGCTGCTTTACCTAAATATATCGGATTCCATTTGAACATTTCCTATATACGTATTATCCGGGATAAAAATTCGTTTGAATTCGCTATTAGGTTTCCAAACTAATATAAATTAATTTTATTATGAAGTTATAAAAATGTTATGTTTTATTAAATAGTAAATGTATTAATGTCACCTTGATCGTTATTTATCCGATCTTGTACATCGTATTAACTGTTACGTAAGACCTTATAAGTAGTGATTAATCCAAAGCAATTTGTTGCACATGAAATAAGAAACTAAATATATATTTTATGACTGTAAGTATGCCAAACAATCAAGCCATCAAATATATACATATATATATATATATTTATATATATTTATATATATATATATATATATTTACTTATATTTATATATAAATAGAGTTTTGTACGTGTCAAAGTCTGGGCTAAAGCGGCAGTTTTTTTTTCCTTTGCCCGTACCTTTAACAGGTTTTATTTTATTTTATGTCCAATTTTTTTTTCTTTTTAAATTTCTGTTTATATTTATTACTTTATTTATTTTTTTTTTTTTTAACATTTTTTGACAATTTCACTTGGAGTAGTATTTTTTCTACCTGATCGTGTGTATGAAAGTTTAGTTTGTGAAAAAAGTGAAATTTCTTTTCTTTAACTTATTTATTTTTAAAAAATTTATATAATTACTATACATATACATATCTATCTTAAGCTACATATCATATATATATATATATGTGTGTGTGTGTGTGTGCTTAACATACAAAATAATTGTTTACTTTATTACCGGTTTTTTTTATTTATTTTTTTGTTTTCAAATTTTGGTGTTTTTTGGTTGTTGCTTGTAAACCTTTCTTGGTCATTGATTACGTTGACAATGACCATAACCTTATATTGGGCAAAACAAAAGGGAAAAACGTTAATGGCTGAAGTGCAAAAAAATAATAAAAAAAAACATTTTACATTTTATTTCCTTCAGGTGCTTGTACAGTGAAATCTTACATAAATGGAGAGTAACTACGAAAATTTAGGAGTTCGTAAAACAATTTCTACAGTGTTGAGTCGTCGATTGTGGTCAAGAACATTGTAACGTATCTCTTTAATAGAATAAATGTAAGATTTCTCGGTGTCTATAAGGACATTCCAATGTTTCGCTTATTCAGTTGATCGGAGTTATTTCAAATGAATTCGATTGCATGTGAATTACATTTGTACATGAAGCAAATGTGAACTTTACTTAAAAATTTCAAAAATTTGCAATCGTTATTAAAGCTCTTGCGTAATTAAATTGGAGATTTTGAAATATTAAAATATTGAGAGTAGAAAATATTATATAATAATTATCTTAACATAATCTTAAAAATAACAAAAGAGGATGAGGCACTCTTTTGAAAAATCCCTGTAAATTCACGAAGCCTTTACGAAGGCTTTACTTTGGAATTTATAAACGTATTGATCATGTTTTTACAGACAAGTTAGTAAAATTTTCTCAATTCAAACATTTAAGCAGACTCCAAGCCATTTAACCCCTTATGTAGTACGGTCTGGTAGTTTACTTTTATTTATTTATTTTATTTTTTTTTTTAACTTTTTTTTTTTTTTTTTTTATTTGAATTGTTTATGCTTGAAATCTTTATGTCAGCGTAATAAGTTTAAATAAGTTTTGGTGCGTTAAAAACCTTTGCTCTTTTGTGATTGTTACAAACAATCCAAACTCAAATTAACAAAGTTACCGGAATTTCCAAAATATATACTTAGAAAAAAAAAAGAAAGAAAGCAAAAACATACTTTTTTCATATATTATTTTACCGTCCTTGTGTTTAATATTTATTGAAGGGTAAATATTTCTAAAAATCTTTTTGTGCTCTGTAGAAATATTCATTAGGAACGCTACGAATAAAGATAAAGATGCAAAAGTTTCTCTTAGAGTCGGCTTTAGTTTGTCTGCATCTGTCAAGCTGTGACTTCTCCTTGTTAAAGTATTGTATCTAATACTTGTAAGTTGGTTTCGTGAATATTTGAATGAATCGATTATACTTTACTAAGAAAAATTTAATAAACAAATAAATAAATAATAAACCTAAGAGTAGACATTGGCAGTTTTTGCGCTTATTCCGAACTATAGTGTTGCTGAATTGCAATGAATGATGAACGATGAATGCAAAGTCCAGATGTAATCTCAGTTAAGGGAAATATTTATGTCAACAATAGACCGGAATATCCAGGACACCTTTCTATAGAGCGATCAGCCGAATGTAGCGTATTGTAAGTAAATCCATTGAAACGAAACCATTATTAGGATACCCTATCAAGAACAATTTATGAAATCGTGTCCTTTAGGGTAAGCGACAAAGGCTTGCCGTATGGGAAAATGCATTGGGCGATCAGTTCAACTTCAATCGAAGACTTACATTATGGCTGAATATCCCGCGACCGGAAAATTCTCCATGGGAAAGCGGAAGAAGTCGAAGAATAACAGAGACAGTCTCTTTTCGTATCATCCTTTCGTATTTAAATCGTGCATGAGTGAGCACCATGAAATTAAGCAGTATGAGCTGCAAATGCCCCATGAAAACGATAGAGACAAGTGAACTTCCGAATAGGGTTTACTTTTTTGTAACGATACCTAAGAAATTGTTTATTATGTGAATAAACTCAAGAGATCAATTATTCTCCTGGCATGGCCTTCTTATTCTACCACAATGATTGTAAAATGTGTTGCTAAGAATTGAATAAAAGATATTTTGCCGTAGTCTTCAAAAGACCCTTTTTTCCATGAAAAGACCAATAAGGGATACATACTACGTCTCATGTACATAAAATTATTAATCAACTTATATCTTCTATATTAGATTTTACAATAATTACAACATATCTATCAGATGCAAAAAAATTTCAAATATTTCCAATATTTAGAAATTGGTATCGGAAAGTTCTAGGAGAAAGAACTTTTCTTATGACAATGGAGTGGGGTTGTTGATTTAGGCTATTGGGCTCTTAATAATAAAATCAAACTTGATTAACTTTTAAAGTTCGTTAGGTTAAGTTCCAATAACTAGCTATTATAAATCATGTTTAATTTCTTTCGAGCTATTTGTTCTGCACAACAATTATTCCATTATGGTATATATATAAGTAAATAAGTGCAAGTAAATATAAAATATAAAATAAATGTTATTACTTAAGTTAACAAAACAAAAAAAAAAAAAAAAAAAAAAGAAGTAAGAGTAATAGATATCAAATGATTTGTTTTTTAATTTTTTTTTTTTTTTTTTGCCTCAATATAGTTTTGTTTAGTTACGTTGGCGGGTGAAAGTAACCTTGCTACTGAAGTTGAAACCATTTCAAGCAGTCAATTTCAGTTCAGTTCGGCCAGTTAAGTAGCTTGAAATACTTAAAAAGATCTTCTATAATATTTTCAACTTTCTTTTCCACAGTTAATGATGAATAAATGACATTTGTTTGACTTCAGATAGCAAAGAGGCTAAATTATTAAACCATATGTTTGAACGTCTTTCAGTGATATTTTTTTTTTCTTTTGTTTTTTTTTTGGTGAATTTCCTGATTCCCTACTGTGAATTATATAAACATCTTTCTAAATCATACGTAATGCAATTTTCCATATATGCTATATATTCCATAAACATTTTCTCCGCTGAATAACAGGTTGAAATATCAAAAACTCGAATCTCCTGACACTCACTGAGTTGAATATAATTTTGTTGTCTATTTGAAATAAGAAAAATGAATTAACTAAAAATAAAGCCAATTTCTAGTTGAATTAGACAACGTTCTCTTAAAAATCATACATTTTTGTTTAATAAATTATTATCATAATTGTGGAGAACAATAAAACAAAAAACAAAAAAGCGTCCAAACATTTTTTCACATAGTAAGAATAACAGGTATATTCTGAACTAAATCTCGCAAAGCTTAGAAGTTATACGGTGGCCACACAGTAATACTCAACTTAATATTCTAATGTCTAATTATAAATTTGAAGAGTTAAAAAAATTTTGTACAAATTTGTAACCACCTGTTGAGTATATCAGAGAGAATTTTTCTTACATTACGTTCCGCAAAGAAAATTAAGAAAAAATATACAAATTAAAAAAAAAAAAATTTTTTTAAAAATTAAGGAGAATATATTTTTTGAATGAAATAAGCAAAGCTTAGATGTACATGAAAACTTTATCAAACTATAAATAATATTATTAGATTACAGTATATAGAAGATTTTTTAAAAATTTGAGGCGCAAGGAAGATCTATTTCGAGGAATGGGGAATTCCAACGATTTTGAATGACAAAGAAATCGAAGACGAACTTCGTGCTCTTTACGGTTCGGATAAAAATGATTGTGTTCTTCTTCATTTCTTTTTTGAATCTGTTCAGAAATATTTATTTGATTCCATTAAGTCAAAATTATCATTTTCAAAATAAAATCTAAGATGTATTTTTGCCGATTAATTCTATGACGATGATGAACAAAAGTATAACGGAAATCCTTTCTTTTTTTTCTATACTTAGTCTGCTTCCCTCATAACAACTTAACAGCCCTGTTTTATTACAAAGTTGAAATTGGAGACCTTTTTTTTGCGATTATTGCTCTGTAATGCGAAAATTTTTGGTATAAAGTCGCAAAAACGATAATGAAAAGCAAAGGCGTAGTCACATACTTTTATGACTTGTGTAACAGGTCAGTGTGTAAAGATCGAACGGTGTCAACACTTGATTCATCCAGCTATTTATTTTATTTCCAACTAAAGGATTAAGACTCAAAGTCGTTTGCATTTTTTTTTGTATACAAACTATAATATTGTGTTGAATTTCGCTCTTAAAAAGCAAAAAAAAAAAAAATTAAATAAATTTTTCTAAAACTTTTCTTTGCTTATAAAACAAAAACCATAAAAAAGAATATATAAATAAAAACATTTTCTATTCTTTCGAAGTTTCCCAATTTTAATATTATTCTAATGTTTTATAACACTGTATAACAACAACAACAACAACAACAAGAACAACAACAATAAATTTTGCTTTTATCACATTCGTATACGCACACATAAACATTTATATGAGCTTACAAATTTGTGTGCTTTGATATTTATTGTGTGCGTATTTATATGTTTCCTTATATGTATGTGCTTATGTTTAAGTTATATGTTGTTTGAGTCTTTTCACAACCATTCCCGTTGGTTCGTTAGTTGTTGTTTTTGTGTATGGTTTACTTTTTTTATACACACACATTTTCTTTTTATTTTCAACTCATACATATTTTACATAGATACATAAATACATACATGCATATATATTCTACACACATACAACGATAACGTTACACAGGCATATATATATATATATATATATATATGGGTGTGTGTGTGGCTGTTGCTGCCACTCTTCTGTTCACAAAATTTAGGTCAGCCATTGAACCCTGTTGCTACGGTAACGCAAGCATAACAACAGCACAAAATGAACCAACCAACCAAGTAGCAGCAGTGCAATGTGGAAATATATGTAAATATATCTACACACAAGCACACACGCGTGCACACACTAGTACTTACATACGTAAATACTCAGAAAGAACAAACAGCATCAGCGTGCACAAGCCTTAGCCACTGTTTGAAAGCAAACGACAACAAAGAGGAAAGAAAAAAAAAAGCAACGTGTATAGACGACGCCGTGGCCCAAAGGCGTCTCCATGCACATCATCATCATCATCATTATTATTATCACTGATAATTATAATGACGATGATGATGATGATGATGACGATGTTGCTGATTGTGATAATCATAATTAATGTTGTATGTGCGAGTATTTACTTTTGCTCACTGACTAAACTAAGTGACTAAATGCTTGATTTTTCTGAACACACAGGGAGCACATGATTTCATCTCTGTCAGTCTGGTTCGCATCTGTTTCCAAGCGTTTCGTACCTTTGCTGCAGACATACTTACACGTAACTTCTTAAAAAGCTACTGTTTTTCTCTTACTTTTGGTTTTTCCATTTCGCTTTAATATTAGAGTTATTGCTCCTTTGATATGTTATACAGAGTTTTAGAATCATATGGAAGTATTTCGTTAAGTACTTGTACAAGGGAAGAGGAAATGAATTTAAAAATATTTTTTTTTTTTTTTGTATTTATTTTTTAGTCAGATTTTCTCTCTTTGAATTCTCTATGCTTTTGGAAAATAATTATTTTTCAAACTTTTCTTGGATCGAGATTGACTCTCTTTTTTACAAAGTAAACTCTATTTTTTACTCAATATATACTCCTTAGGGTTAATGGAAAAAACATACAGATCATGTTTAGATCAAGTCTGTAGAATAATGCAAATAAAGATGAGATTTGTATTCAAGTTAAGATAAATTAATAATAAAAGAAAGAGAGAGAGAGAGAGATTCTGACGAACAGACGGACTGATATAAACATCTAAATTAATTTGGGAATTTTCACAGATTTCAAATATAGAAATTTAGAGTTATAAGTATTATATACACCCAAACAAAAGAAAAAGTTGCATACAATCCTGTAAAATTCTAATTTACAAAGCTCTCATGGCAGATTAAGGATTGCATCGGATAATACTAATACGAAAACGATCTTAAAACTTCTTTTAATTTTTTCAAATGTAATCCATAAAAAAAGTTTAGAAAAGAGCTTAAGCTTATATTTTGTGATAGTCATGCGCTGTAAATGTGCCGTCAACTTTAGAGAGAGTTTTTAAATCGACTGTCTGTCTTGTGTAATATAATTTTCAAGCTTGCAATTACTCAACAACTCAATAACAATCTTCTTCGTCTTTACGTAGCCGACTTATTAACATTTCTAACCATCTTTTGTAAGCAAATTAATTAAATCCACCAAGATATTTTGTCCTTATAAAGAGCGACTCCTTATAGGATTTTGAGATAAGCCCCTGTAAGCTGACAATCATATTTGCGTATTGTCTGTGCATCCCCCATTGTCTAAGTAATACCTTTTTGTTTACAAAAAAAAAATATATATATATATTTTGTTGGAAACAACCTGCAACAACTATGGCGACAGGCATAGATAATATTTCGCAGGTACCAGCTTAAAAAAACATTATTCAGCATTTTTAATATCAATAAAGCATAAATTAACTGAATTGTTACTAATACTAATTGCAAACATTTTAAGATTATTCAACTATATGATAAATTGTATCGTATTTGTAATTTAGCTAAGCTAAAAACTTATTCAGCTTATTAATTTTGTGCCTTCAATTAAATAACAAGATATTTAATGTAAGAAGAAATTTCAATTTAGCTGAAAATGTTCAAATATTTCTTAAAATAACAAATTCTATTGAATATAAAGCTATTCAGCTGCACAAATTGCAATTGCGTTGGAAGTTTTTGAAATATTTTTGCAAGAGTAGGGCTTACGATATCAATTTCTTTAAACGCACTACTATTTAGGTAAGCAATAATTGCAATTCAGCTGGAAAATTTCTAAACAAATTTTCTAAATAACTTACGATATAAACATAATGCTATTCAGCTAAGTAATAATTGTACTTCAGCTGAAAAGTTTCTAAAGATTTTTGTAAGCAAATTACGATATCAATATCTTTAATCCTAATACTATTCAGTTAAGCATTAGTTGCAATTCAGCTGGAAAATATCTAGATAAATTTTGTAAACAACTTACGATATAAAGATAATGCTATTCAGCTGAAAAATTTTTACAAATTTTTGTAAGCAAATTACGATATCAATTTCTTTAAAATGTAATGCTATTCAGCTGAGTAATAATTGCAATTCATCCGGAAAATTTTTAAATATTTTTGTAAACAATTTATGATACAAACATAATGCTATTCAGCTAGGCAATACTTGTAATGCACCTGGGCAATTTTTAAATATTTTTGTAAGCATCTTACAATATAAATATAATACTATTCAGCTAAGTAATAATTGCATTTCAGCTGAAAAGTTTTTAAAAATATTTGTAAGCAAATTACGATATCAATTTCTTTAAAATGTAATGCTATTCAGCTAAGCAATAATTGTATTTCACCTGGACAATTTTCAAATATATTTGTAAGCAATTTACGATATCAATTTCTTTAATCTCGATACTCATATATATATATAAGAGAGCCTAGAGAAAATAAAATCTAATGAAACGTACAATTAGTCATAAATATTATGAAAGAATATAATAAAAATTTATTGAGAATTTTATTCTCATGAGAGAGTGCCATAGATATTCCCATGCCAGGAATATTTCAAGATAGATTTATGTCTTCATGGGATTTCTTTAGTTATGTTTTATACAAAAGTTTTAAACTCTCTTTTTAAATAACTTAAAATGCATTTTATTCAGCGAAAAGTTTTTCGAAATATTTTGTTTATTTGAAAGTATTGTATTTGTATGGAGAAATATTTTCTATTCCTAGCGGGCTTTCTTAGTTTGATAGGTTTTTCAAGAGTTTTTTTTTTCTTTTTTTTCATATATTAAAATTCGCTCAGAGTGTTGTTTCATATATTCATAATTATGTTCACACATATGTAATCAGGTGTCTTTCACCTGTGTACTTATTAAAGAAGAAACCAAACTTGTCATAATATTCTCTTCTTATTTTCCTTTTTTACTTATGAAATGCGCATATCTTACACGTGTGCATATGTATGCACGCACGCTTTCAAGTACCCTCTATAAAGGGGTTGTTGTCGTAAATAATTCACGTTCTTCTAATGTCGTGCTATGATATGCTTCATAACATAACATAACGCTGAGGCTACGGTGACAATAAACTTTGTATATTTATATATTGCTATATAGGTAAGCGCACGTGGATATACATATATACATGCATATATGTGTGTGTTATATATATATTTTTATATATATATATATATATGTGTGTGTGTGTTTCTTCCTCTTTTTTTTTAACTATTGTTAGAACACTATAACACGAAAGCCTAAGGATAACACATTTTCGCACCTATACTGTGCTATACTGGCTGTCAATGACTTGTTCGCTAGATTGATGGAAAGTATATAGAAGAAGAGAAATGACAAAAATATGTTTTAACTCAAAACTATGTCAATTGATAGGGATTTATAAAGAAAAAAACAAAATAAGCTATGTATCTCTCTCTCTCTCTCTCTCTCTCTCTCTCTCTCTCTCTCTCTCTCTGTGTGTGTGTGTGTGTGTGTGTGCATAAAGAAGTTTTGCATTTTGTTTTCCGTGCTTGCATATGCATACACTTATGTATAGATGGATATGTTCATTCGTATTGAATTTTATAACAGGGCGATGAATTGTAAATTTAATGCAAAATGATTTTTTTTTTTTTTAGTTTTAATGTGTGCGTGAATTCCTTACTCCACACTCCACACACTCAATAATTATCTCAGTTGATAACAAGCCGTTTCAAAGTGTAAGCAAAAATTTCAATATTCATACCTTCATATTTAAGAAATTAATTTTCATAGAAATATTCAAAATTCCAAAATTCGGTTACATTTTGTTTATCGGCTCAAATCTATTTTATAACAGATTGACAAGATATTAAAAATTTTATGAAAATATTATAAAGTTTTATTAAAAAATTTATGTAATATAATGGATTTATTCTTTAATTGAAGAAGAAATTTTAAGAATTCGAAAAAAATGCCTTACAAAACTCTATATACTTGAGCCAATATTTTTATATTAAATCAATTGATCAAATTTCAAGTATTTAAAGTAGAGAAAAAAAGTATCAATTATTAGATGGTTTTTTAAAAATAATGAACATCTTAAATCATTCTTAGACGATTTAAAACTTTCCTTGATTTCTTTTTTATATTTTCGTTAATTTCTTATATATAAAAATGAGATTTTGCTTTGGAAATTATTTCTCTCATCAGTGTATAAATTTTTTATTTCATTTTTGTAAAAAAATTATCTTTAAATAATGTTTTCAAGAAATTTACGCACCAGTTACGAAAGTTCTATGAAAAATTTTATTCAAAAAATTTCCAAATAATTTCTTTTTTCTTTCTTTGTTATTCGCTGATGATTTAAATGATTGCATTAAAAAGGTCTTTTTTGAATTTTTGTTGTCAAAAGTTGTTTTTCATTTTCAATATTGATGTTAATATTGTCTCTCGAACAACAAATTCAAAACGATTATAAAACCCTTATTAAAATATTGATATAATTTTTGTAAAAATGGGAGGGATTACAAAGAAATAGATCAAAATTTATAATTCGGTTCAAGTCATTTCAATTCTGTCGATTGTGAAATGGTGTTACCGTCTTATAAATATAGAATTATTGAAAAATTCAATTTCGGGAAGATTCTTTTTGTTAATTTTCTGAAAAAATGCAAAAAAAAAATTTATATTAAACATTTCAACATTCTCTTCAATATTCCCTTAATTTAAAAGCATTTATAAAATAATAAGATCCGTATAAGTAATATTTTATAAAAATCCAATAATTTTTCAGAAATATTTCTCTAAAAATTGCTAAGCAATTTGATGTGAACCGATTTACGATTGAATAAAAATTAAAATTTAATCCGCTTTCCAAATCGGTTATATTTTAAATTAAGTAATTCAAATATATGTAAATACGCTTTTTCTCCTTCTTTCTAAAAAAAAAAAAAAAAAAAAAAAATAAAATAAAATAAAATAAAAAAACATTCATTTTATGTTTTGAAGTGCTTTAGAAAAACTGTGCCAATGCCCGGACAATAACACAAGGTAATGATATAAAACTGCCACTATGTGTATGTAAGCTTGTGTGTATGTGTACTTCTCTTCCTCTTCTCTTTTCCTACCTAGTCAGCAGCATTTATACAACGATGAACACATAAGTTTTGCTTTCTTGTACAGCAACAACAAAGTCGATATTAAAGTGGGCAGGAGTATTGTAAACGAATGAGGGAAAAAGGGCGAGAGAGGAAGGAATGCGAGTTCGGTGAGGAGGCCTTAAGCTTTTATTTACACCACTTTCACAGTCAAGTTGGTAACCGAGAGAGGCAAAGCAAACATGCAACAACAACAACACCAACAACAACGAAAACAGCAAAATCAACAAAATCCAACAACGGCGATAATACCGTGTATACTTAACTAACAAGGAAGTAAAGTGCAAGCAGCACAAAAATTAAAAAAAAAAAAAAATGTGCCACCTTTTGCTTGGGGTTGTTGTTTGTTTTTTTTTTAACCGACAGATGTTTTATGTTTGTGTTTATACAATTTCTTTTTTTTTAGGTTTTTTTTTATCTCTATCTGTCTCCGCTTAAGGTTTAGAGCTCCAAGGGGCTTCTAAAGAAGTTTGTTCGATTGCGTGAAATCAAAAAAGCTTCAAGCTTTTTTATATATATATAATATATATATATATATATATATATATATATATATAAAACTTTGTTTTTGTAAGTAAAACACTTCCTGCTTTTGCTTGGTTATCTCTTTGAGTCTTTCTTTCTTTTCTTTTCCTCTATTATTGCAATGTTATGCTCCTAACAGAGATGACCCTTTAGTTTAGTTGGCATTTTGCCTATAAAATTCTCCTTAAACGTACAAATAATCGCAAATTTTTTCGGTAGTATCGTCTAATGATAATTTAACAAACAAAACTCTCTTACATAACAGTAACGGCATTCGGCAACGAAGTCAATTTTCAAATGCTAAAGCTTTCAACATTGGTTGTCAGTTATATGGGGAATGAATATGTACGATGGCGAGTACAATACTTAAGTATACGAAAGATTGGCAAACTAACTATGCTACCATCATCAACCAACATTGACTTTCGATTCATGCGATGCGAGTGCTAGTGAGGTAAAAAATAAAAACATAACATACATATGTATGTGTGTGTGTATGTATGTTTATTTACACATATAAGTAATACACTTAAAACACACATCCAAACACACACACGCACATGATATATATATATATATATATATATATATATGTGCTTAAAATTAATGTATGTATATGTACATACACACACACACCTCAATTCAATTTCAATGAAAACGAAAGTTCATTAAACTCTATTGGATTTATAACTAACTGTACATTTGTATACATGAGCTTGTAACAACATGATATATATATATATAGATTTATGCATGTGTGTGTACTTCTCTGTATATATATCGACATGCACATACATACCTATATATGTATCGCATATATAAACATTTCTAACGGAAATGAACTATAATGTGTTATTGTCATTGCATTTAATTATATGTATGTTACTCGATTGCGCTGGTCATTATCTTATAATGGAACACAACATTAAATATTAATTAGGGAAAAGTATAAGAAACCCTTACACAACATGGTTTTCCTATTTTTTTTTTTTTTTGTTTTAATTTTTTTTATTCACTTTAATTAATTCCTTTCACTTACCGTAGTAACTGCAGCAAATCGTAATATTCTGCAAAACAAGAGGTAAAGAAAAATGAAATAATTAATAAAATCTTACAGATGAATAAATTCTTTCTCTTTCAAGAAACTAATACAAATAACATTTATATGAAAATAAATTAAAAAAAAAAAAAAAAAAGTAAGAAACATCGAGAGAACATGACCATGCTCTAACACTACGCCAACTAGCCATTGACCAAATGGTCAGTGACTGCATTGAATTCGTACCAAAATAAAAACAAAAATCTTAAACTTAAGGCCGCATTCAGGGCAGCAAAATTACAATACAATGTGAGGAAAAAAAAACAAGGGGGAAAGAAGAAGGGAAAATAAGAGAAAACGAAAATATTTAGTTCGAGTTGAAACTTTCATAATCCCCTACCCCTCCCACCCCTCATTCCCACCTTGGCCCCCTCCCCTCTCTTCTACCTTTATAATTATTATATTTATTATACGTTTAACATTTTTGAAATGTGTGAAAAACGCAGAAATACGCATCTCAAAGGGACCGCACAAGCTGTGTACGTGTATTAAGTTTCGGCGTAATTTTGTAGCGAACTTTTATTGTTTTTATACTCGTATAAATGCTAGGAAGTGGAAATATTTGCAGCATTTTAGAGGTCCGTACAATTATATAAGATTTTTTTTCAATTGTTACAAAACTGCCTTGTGTGTTTTTCTTTAGACACAGTCCACAGTCACTAGATCGCGAAAAGCGTAGATTTTGTATTTAAAGTTTCTCTATTTATGAAATAATATTTACACAATCTTAACTATTTTTCACAATTTATTACAAACAACTATTTCTTTAACGCTTAGATGCTTCTCTAATATATTTAATCAACTTTTTTTGTTTTAAGCAAATTTCTCTGCTTATAAACCTTAAGAATATCACAAACTTTGCATCCCTTTCTGCTATACTTGGTAATGCTTTTCTGTTGGATTTCTCGGCTTAGTTTCATTAATCTCATTCCTGTCAGATCTCGCGGGAATTCTTTGTCAAACTTTGCTTTCATTGACAGCTACAAATGTATCTCTTTATGACTGTGACAGGTATCACATTAAAAAGAATTTTCTCTTTGATGGATTTTTATCAAATTTGTTGCAGTTGTATTTTATCAGTTTGTGATTTTCGTAACAATATTTTCAGCTTTAAAAAGGAATGCATATCCATCCTCCAAGGATGTGATGTCCTTCCATTTTTAAAACTTGAAGATATGCATTCGAGATTTCAAAAAAATTTCTTGATCAGCGTAAGATTCCAAGTCAGTTTAAACGTGTCCGTCCGTATGTCCATAAGTTGTTAAAACCCTTACGGTATCTAAAAATATAAGATATAAATATATATACTTGAGCCATGTAAAATACCAGCGAACAATTTCTATGCATTGATTGAAAATGGCTGACATCAAAGATGCTCCCTAAGAAGAATATAAGATTCGTACTTGTTTTAAAATTTTTCTTATTTAAACTCTTCTTTTATTGCAACTCTTCTTCGATGAAAACAACAATTTCTCGGGGAGTTTCCTGATTTAAAATGAAATTGTACCGACACAAACAATGCAAGGCTATTCTGGGCGCCCGAATTCGGCAAATAGTTTTCGAAAATCAAAAGGTTAAGTTGCGTGAGATAGCTGACAACTTAATGATAACAGAAGGTATAGTGTAGTGTATTTAGTATTTTATATGAATATTTATTCATCAGAAAGGTTTATTCGAAGTGGCTATCGTGTTTGTTCACTTTGACCAAGATAAACAACGTGTTGATAATTCAGAGCGTTGTTTCCAGCTTCCTAAAGCGAAATTAGAAGAATTTTTTCATGCGATATGTGACAATGAATGAAACCCGGATTCATCAGTACATTTCAGAATCAAATCGGATCTATACCGAATATTAAATAGTATTATTTGTGCGTTTGAATGACGAATTTAGAAAGAAATTGAACCAAATGAACACAACTCATTGTGTCACAAGTCGACCACAACAATAGTAAAATGAAAAAAAAAGGATTGTGTTAATCCTACGAACTTATTGAGCGATGTATTATGCATATATACATATATTATATATATATTTTGATTCATTTTTTCATTTCCCTTACTTCGATATCTTTTTATTATTTATTTTACTGATTAACAGAAGCAAACAAGCGCATAAGCTAGATGACTTTAGAGTCTCCTTTTATATGCCTTCCATCCAATTTATTACTGTCTAAAAGTGATAGTATTACGCCTCCCAGACACAAACAGACATTATTGCAATTGCATTGGAATTATAATTGTAAACGAAATGTTTCAGAATTTATCCACATAGTTGAACGTAGAAGCGATTTTATTACATTTTAAATAATACGCCAGTGATGGCGGAAATATATGGCAAGTTAGCTGGGGGTAGCAAATTCTTTTAACAAATCAAGAAGAATTATTGACTTGATTTCCAATTCTCATTCAGTTGGCCTAGCGAAAACATAGATTCTTAAAATTCTCTACTACGGAAGCCATACTAGCTACTATCCCTATCCAGTTAATTTTTATGGTAAGTTGAAGTAGTAGTAAGAGGGAGAGTATGGTGGGAACTGGGCTGTGTCTATAATCTTTTTGGCTAAGCAAAAATACTTAGGATAAGATAGCTTTGGATTGACTGCCAAGGATGTAGAGAAAATCGAAAAGTTAAACCAAATCAACAGGGGACCAGAAGATGAAACTTCTCGTATAAGTGTTGCAAACCCCTTACGACACTGCTTGGAGAATGCCACTTGCCAGACCGAGAGAGTAAGGCTATGTGGTAGTTGTGTAACGCTAGATGGAAATATCTCTCACTAGCGAATTGTGCACCTCAGTTATTATAGAGCCCACCCTTATTGATGGGGATTGTATCATTAACTACGGGGCGCCGTGGGGATAAGCTTTCAATGCAATTACTACCGTAAACTACAACGGAAAGTATGCACCAGTTAGGTTAAAAATGCCAATGAAATGGAGTCAGACATTTAGAAAAGCTACGCAAATGCTTTGGTTGCTAAAATGTGAGCACTAAAGAAACAAACTTTGATATTTAAGAGATTTTCACCTTGAATTTATGGTGTTTATTGCGATCTTCACTTTCACTTATAGAGCCAAAAATTAAAATATCTTCTTCCTACGGACTAGTAAGTGATGCTAATGATAAGCCAAACGTTAATGAACTAAGAAAATCTTAATCAAACCAGATGTTCGGGTTCCTTTTTTGAGTTTCTCGCCATCTGAAGTTAAATCTCTGAAGACTTATGAATATAATGCGATGGTTCTTGTCTAAAAATGGGGAATCTCTCTCATTAAGAGTTTATGATATGTTTTTACTTTTTATTCTTTATTCAAGAACTTTCCAGTGTTTTGAATATATGTACTCAGTTCGAGTATAGTTTCTTCTTCTTCTTCTTCTTCTTCATTCATATCGGCGAACTCATTATTTTAGTTCGTCATCATAGGTGAAAAGTTACAAAGATGATATAATGAAAAACTATACGGAACTTTTGTTTTGAGTTTACAATACATATGCGACGACTAATGAATTTTTCAGGGCGTCTGTCACTCCATATTTACACATACGCACACATCAACCTGCTGCTATATATGAAACGTTACTGCAATCACTTCATGTACGCATCAACAGGAGCCTTTACAAGTAATCCTTTATTTCCTTTTTCTTCGTATGCCTTCACATTAACATTTTATGCCTACTGTCTGTGTTCAACATTTTTTCTTTTTTTTTTTTTTTGTTATTTGCATTGAAAAACACTACATATATATATATATATATATATATATATATTTGTATATATATAAAAAAATAAAGAGTTGTGACAGGTTAAAGACCTTTTCACCTACTTTCTATATAAAATTAAAAAAAAAAAAAAACATTAAAAAGAAACAGAAACAAAAACAAAAAAAAACGAAATGCACACTGCTGCCGTTTTTCATGAGTTTGTGTTCGTTTTGTACTGTTTTAATTATTTATGTTAAAAACTGTATTAAAAATATAAACAAAAAGAAAAAAAAACATTTTATATTGTTGACTGTCTGTCGGTCTCAGCTATACTTGCTATTGTTGTTATTGTTTACTCTACATAGAGTTGTATGGTGTTGTTATTCTGTTATTCTGCAGACTGTTGCTTTGATGTTCTTGATGATAGGAGTAATGCGTTTATATTCTTATTATTATAGTTTATTGTTTCTATTGTTGACTAAGTGAATGACTAAATAACAGACTTTACGAATATCTTCGATGTTTCGATGATTTTTTTTTTTTTTGATTCTTCAGCATTTCTATTCTTAAAATATGGTACCCTAAATGCAGGTGTAGCTTTTAGATTCTAAATTTTTTGTTTTTTTTTCTCTTATACAATGCTTTTGTCTACACATATAAATTAATCTATATGTTATCAAAAACAAGTGTCGAAAATTTTAAATTATAAAAAAAATATTTTTATTAATTATTAATGTTAAAATGATTTTTCTTAAAAAAAAAAAACTTCAATTGATACAATGCGCGCATACCGACCTTTAATTTGCCATTAATTGAAGGGCGTATTATAAGCGATTTCGAAATATGACTTTTCGAATTTTTGTTTAGAATTTCAAATGATTTAAAAGGGAAAAACACCACTGTAGCAGACTCAAAAAAAAAAAACGCATATTTCATATACACATATAATTTTTTTAGGATAAAAGAAACTTGATTTAAGTATATTGTTCTCGATTTTTTTTAAATATGTAAAATATCGCATCCTATTGCACATTAGCGAAAGACTAACTTGTGAAGACCGTATAAAAGCTAAACGCCAGTAACTAGATTTAAAAACTAGAAATTTTTATTTTCAACTTGATCTAATTGAATAAATGCATGTTATATAATAGTATTCTCATATCCATTTGGACCTATGGTATAGAATTATGGAGTACAACCAGTAACACCAATATTCAAATACTTTGCAAATATCAATCAAAGATTCTTTATGTGATTGTTAATTTTTCGACAAAACTATTCTTGACGATCTGGATTTTCCGAATATGTTAAAAATCGAACTCAATACCTTTCTTCAAAATATCTTAACAGACTGCTGAGCAGCAGTCACATAAATTCTTTGACAATACCCCTCTTCTAGATGAAATTAACGAGATACGAAGACTGAAAAGGAAGGCTTCCGTTTAGAAATTAATTTACTTTTCTTCCTTAAATTATGTGAATGAATTTTCTAAGTTTATACATTTTCCGTTTCATATAGTTAAACATCTTAACTGCATTATTATATAATTCCCATTGAGGATATAATAATCTCTTTTATTTTTTATTATATTCCTTACCTTTTCGTAACATTTTTAAATATGAAATAAAAATTATTTTTTGAAAAATGTAAAGAAAGTGACAATATCAAAGCAAAAATTTAAATAAAAAAAAAATAAAAAAATAAAATAAAAAAAAATAATGAAAACAATTAATGCGCTCGCCTACATCTAGTGCAGCACAAGTAAGCGATTTTAAAAAGATCGATTTATGTCCGGGTGACAAGTATATGAATGAAAAATTTCATTTTTCAACCAAAAAAAAGGCAATGTTTTAATAAAATATATTTAAATCAATTTACCAAAAATCTCGTACTGCGTACTGCACTAGAGAATATGATTTTTAACGTATTGTTCAAAATGTAAATGTAAATTTGAGTTGCGTTACAACGCATTTATAAAAATTTTGTTTCGAGAAAAACGCATTTAAAATTTTGAGTCGATTATATAGACATGTTTTTTTATTATAAATTATTTATTATTCTTTTGCATTAATCTGTAATACCCAGGACCGTAAAGGTACTCTTTCATTTTCTACCTCGATCTATTTTCTCGAATGATTCTTGCTTGAAAGTGTCCCTCTTTTATTGCATCTATTAACGACAAAATTGAACTTTTAACGTTTGATTTTTTACTTAAAGCCAAATGAGAAAGGAAAAAGGAAGAAAATTCTTCAATCTCCAGTCGAATTCATAATGAATTTTAAAAATTTAAAATTTCTTGGCAGAAAACCTCAAAGCTTTCGTATCGCTTTTTATTGCTGTTTAATCGCTATTTATTTACCAGTCGTCTCAATGAAGCTAGACTAACATAAAGACTTTCTAAAGACATCTGTTAGTGTATTAGAGTAGTTAGATATCAACAGGTAAGACATTAAATTGCAAGTTTCCCTGAAGGGATAAGATTTCATTTCAAGACATCTGTTAGTGTATTAGAGTAGTTAGATATCAACAGGTAAGACATTAAATTGCAAGTTTCCCTGAAGGCATAAAATTTGATAAAGGTAATCTTTCTGTGGGGTGTTTGAGAAAAAGCTTGAAATTTCAAGGAAAAACTTTTTTTATACTAATGGAATTTCACCAAATATTTTAGAAGATTCAAAGTATCTATTAAGCCAATTAAAAAAAAAAATTCTTTTCTCTGAAAAATTTACCTTAGTGTTAAGTAAGTAACTAAGTAAGTAAAAAAATTCTACAAAGCTATGACAGATACATAACAGATTTGATGAAGAACTCTGTTCGCTTGCATAAGATGGAAGAAGAGCATCAAACTAGATCTTTAATCTTATTAATGATCAAATTGAATACTATATTTTACTCCCTTGCGTCCGATTTTTCATCTTTTTTTTTTATATACAATTCCTCACTCAGTGGGTATTTCCCCACTGTATTCCTCAGATGTATAAAAACGATGATGGTTAGAGAGAAAGAAGTGGGGAGAGTGGAACGATTTGGAGTGACTTACAGCCGGTGATATTTATACTCGATCGGTAAGCTTTATACATATACCGACAGAGCATTCACTAAAGTTGCAGCCCAATGCCAAGTGTAATTGTGTTGATGTAATAGTCGCGCTTCTTACTTACACTGCAACCACTTTCCAACATTTTTCATGTATGAAACCATTGAAAGAAACGTACATTTTTTTTTACATTTTCTTAATTACAACAAAAATTGAGCAATAGAACTCCATAAGAATTCTCCGACGGTAGACTGAAAATTTCACTAACTGAAGACCGCTTATATTTAAAGTCGAGCGCAATCTGCCTTCGGAATGCACAAAAAAAAAAAAAATAAATTCATAATCTATGAGAGAAATACTACAATACTAAAGATTTACATTAAAAAATATATATATATATATAAATATATGACACGCCCCAAAATTTTTAAATACCTTTTAATTATTACATTACTTGTCACCTTTAGGCGGTGAATGGTAAATAATCACTTCAAGGCAAGTGTAGCTTTATATGTTGTATAATATCTTTCAATTACTTTTGCTGATAACGAAAAAAAGGGAAATTTTAAAATAATAACAATTTCCGGATACTTTCTTGAAAGCATATAATTATTTCATTCAATAAAGGTTTAATAGTTTTTTGACTACCTAAACTAAACTTCTGTTCAATATTTCTTTAAATAGTTTTCTTTTAAATAAGCGCTTCTTATTAAATTCTTATTGAATATACGTGCGATGTGTGTGTGTTTATTAACTTAAAATTGTTCCCATTTCCTACTTTTGATTTTTTTTTCTCTTATTTGAAACAAAATTAAGCAATAAATGTGTTTTTTTTTTGCTTTTTTTTTTTTTTTTTTTTTTTATTAATGAACTTTATTCGCTCCCTTATGATTCACTTGCATGCCAAGCATTAGCTTTAACTCTTCATTTCCCCTTACCTTCTATTCATTGATTGCATTTGCTTAGGTCGTCACAAATATTATTTGGAGGCGGCAGTAGGGGGGTTGAGTACTATAATAAATAGCATTAAATGTGGGTTAAGGCGGTTCAAATGCAATCGTCGTTATTGCTGCCGTTGCCGTTGCCTTTACTGTTGTTGTTTTTGTTTTTTATCAATATATATTTATGCCATGCATTTCAAGTTATGCCAACAACTAGACTCCGCATGAGGTCAATTGATTTTCATTTGTTTTTTTTTTTTTTTTTATTATTATTATTATTTTTATTTATCGTTATCGTTATTATTATTATTTCTGTTTTTTTATTTTTTTTTTATTTTTAACGAAATTTTGTAACTATATATAATATGAGCTTAATACTCAGAGTCATTGTCAAATTAAGCTGACGGGAGGTTTGCAAATTTTTTTAATCTCTTTTTAAAGTTAGTCAACATATTTTTATAAAAAGCTTATCAAGTTCTTTTATAGCAAGTAATCACATATTGTATAACAAGACTAAGAAGTTGCTTTAGAGGCCTTATAATAAAACTATCGATTGTAGACAAATGATTGCCGCGTGAAATTTTTAAAATTTCTGTAAACCTTCCGAAATATATGTTTAGATAAATATTTTGGGTTTATAATCGATTTCAGATCAGAAAAAAAATTTTGTTTTAATTAAAAACATTAATAGTAAATTTTATGTTCCTTTTCATGAAATCTAAAAATTACGAAATAAAAAAAACAAAAAGATGTCGGAATCTTTTTTGTTTAATAAAACGCTAAAGTAATATTATATTATTATGGAATTTTCAATTTACTTTAATTTAAGTTGGATCACATAAAGTTCTCTTTAATCAAGCAGGCGTAAATAGAATCTACTTTTTAAAATGAAACTTAAAATTCATTAAAAAAGAAAAGAAAGCGATGTAATATATTTTATTAAATAGATTATCGTTCATCAATCGCTAGATTTTTTCATCTTTGTGACGCCATATAAATTTCATATTGAAAAGTTTCTTAAAGCAACATCATCATAAGACAATTTTATCATAAGACAAACTATACACCCACAAGTGACAATAAGAAGAAGCGTAATATATGATAAGCGTTTTATGTTAAAAGACTTACTGAACAGATATCGCAATTTGAAGCCTCTGACTCCTTCAAGAGTAATACAATTAGTGTTCAGAGTTTCTCAAACATTTCTTAAGACTCTCAGGATGCTGCTAAATTCTGGCAATAATCTTAATATTTGATTTTCAAACAGATAATAACTTATTGAGGATCACATTTAAAGAAAGAATACGATATATAGAGAAGCAATTCAAACTTCACAATTAAAATTTAGTCGATCTACCACACTACAAGTTCAATTTAGGTATGCGAACTTGATAGTCACACTTCTCTACTACTTGAGTATAAAGATTCCATATGATCTCGTCTAAAATTAGTAAACCACCGATAGAAGCGTAGTAGTAGTAGTAGAAGTGTTACCATAACACTTTTCGAGTCAATAAATCAACTTAAATGCTTGGCTTTCTTTCGAAAGCCAATGTTTAATCACAGCACACAAAATCCAGATTTTTCCATCAATCGGTTTGAAAATAACAATTTAACCACAATAAAATCAATGTAACTTATAAAATAATCATCGAACGAGAATCGAACTTTTACCAGACCTCACTTAAGGGATAGCACTTTCTCAAAAGTAACACGGAATTGTTATTAGAAACGATATCTATTTGTTAAACCATATGTTACATAAAAATACACAAAGAAAACTCAGAAACGACTGTTACGTGCAACTAAAAAAAAAAAAAGAATAAAAAACCAAAACCCGTCATGTTTAATCCCCATAATTAATATAAGAGTTTCTTTTTGCAGAAGATGCATCTAAATTTTTCAAAGTTAGTTTATATTATATTAACGTTTACGACCTAATATCGGGTTTATTTCGCATAATCAACATAAGTGTTTCTGCTTAGAAATGAACTAGTAAATATTTTAAAGTTACATTAAGCCAAGTCTGTGCGCTACAATCAAGTTTACAATTTTAGATATAATATTTAATTTTTTTTTGTTTTAATTATAATAATGGATAAATATGTAAACAAATTATCCTCAATAAGTTAACGTGAAAAATTAGTTTAAAAAAGTTAATAAGTTCGGCTACAATTCTGAAAACCAAAAATATCTAAACCATTCAGCTTTGCTGTAGTAGTAGTTTGTTATGGCCGCAATTTTAATGCTTTCGCCGAATTAATAATTTTTTTTTTTAATTTTTTTTTTTTTTTGGTTTTTTTTTTAACAAGACACTGAGGGTATATATTCCTATACTTTATTCCAAGCATACTCATGATTATATAACATATTAGAATTACGTTATATTGTATACCATAATTGCGGACAAAAATGTAAGGCAATAATTTAAAGAACTCGAAAAAGAAATCAAAAGAAATAGTTGTTGACAAAAATTTTTGTGAAAATTATTTAATATTTTCAAGGAACTTTTTTAAACTATAATTCTATAATCTCATCTATAAATGCGTCCTTGCAAATCTGCTAAAAAACTATGTCAACTGGTTGCTTAAAAATGAAAACAAACAAAAAAAAAACATTTGTTTTCGCCTACTTTCTTTTATTTGATAATAATTCACTAATAAATCTCTTCTATCGTTATAAAGCACAAACATGCTTCCTGCTAAAGTAGAAAAGTCATCACGAATCATTTAAACTGTTGGTAACAATATTCGAATATTTTCATTTATGTCTGTTAAAATTCAAATCAATGTTATATTAGATGAGACAATTTTTTCAATGCCGGATTTCTTCACAAACAGCCCTCATTATCCCTTTTTAATTCGTAATCGCATTTCGACAAAACCACAATCAAAAAAGACTTTAGCAAAGCATAGTTCCTTTTTAAATATATTTTCACTAGATTCGTTTTACATTTTAATAAATTTTGAATATCTAATGATCTCGAAATAGCCACAATTTAATTTCAAATATTATTTACGAGATATACTCTTATATTTTGGATCGTTCTCTCCATGCAAAGGCAAAATCAGGAAACGAATTAAAATGAAAACATGGCTTCAATTTCTTTGATATAAACTTCATATACGTCATGAATCTCAATGGTACTGCTTTTTTTTAATTATATTCACAAGATCTAGGTAGCTATAATAAAAAAGAGAATCAAACGTTAAAGCAATACTTTTTTTCTCTGTAGTTTTCATAAAGATCTTACCCCATTCTTTTCGATCTTTATATATATGTAAATATTAGAGTGAGACTTATCTCTAGTTAGGTCTATTTATGCGTCTAGTTACGTTTTATTAGGTGCCTGTCTTCCAATATAGTTCACTTTGAAGCCAGAATACTTTTAAAAGTTATGACAGTAATTCCGTTCGCTTTAGCGATCTTTTAGATGCTAAGGTTCATCCATTGATTTTCCCTATAATCTAAGCGTTTACAACTCCCTTTTAAGTTCTTCTCTAAAAATATTCTTCGTTTTTTATTTGATTAACTTTTTTGAATAGAGGCTTTCAGAGATTCGTTACTATCCAAATTGATATGAGTTGTTTTCAGTTAAAAACAGAAAAAAAAAAGAGAGAGAAACACTGCGAAAAATTAGGTTAAATCAATTAAATAAAGCGTCGTATTAACACTGAAAATTTTTCAAATTCATTATCATCGGCAAAAGTACAATAATAACAATAACAAAATAGTAAAAGCAAAAAAGAATAAAAACTGAATAAAACAAAAAATAAATAAAATTCAAAAGAAACAAAAAAAAAAGCACGAAAACACGAAGAAAACGCGCAAAATATTCGCATACATAAAAATACGATAAGCAGATGAGATAAGAGCAGGTCATCCTCCAAATATAACGACAAGTGTTAGCGAAAATATTTGAACAAAACGTAAGTTAAAAACAACAACAAAAAAAATTAAAAGATAGACAGTTAGACAAATAGACAGATAGACAGACAGAAACTGAGGTGAATTGAAATTAGGACAACTATCGTTATCTACGAGAAGTTTTAATATTGTTAAGCATAATAAAAAATTCATCGATTGATTATTTAGAGGGCAACAGAAGGTAGAGAGATATTGAGAAAAAAAAATCATTTAAAGAAATTGAATGAAACAGGAAAGAAGAAAATTTGCAGAATTCAATGTCAAGATTACGATCAATCTTACACCGAAAAGCAGATAAACATTTTATAATATACTCTATAAGATATTATGGTAATCTATGAAAAGTCCCGGGACTCACTGACGTTTTCTTGAAAACGTTTATTTATTTATTTTTTTTTCTATTATTAAAAATCATACAAAATCCCTTTAATCTACAAAAAGCTTTTAACTTAAGGAAGGAATTGTTGTTGGAGGAATTGTTGTCTCCAGTTTTCATGCACGTTTTCAGTGGTAGGAGTGGATCAAAAATACGTAGCATATAAATGGCCTTCTCTTTTCTTCTTTTTTTAAAGACTGAGTCTGTACGTATTTTATTCTATTTTTTTTTTTCTGTACCCCACTCTTAATATTTTATTTTCCGTAGATTTTTTATTATAAAAAAATTTTCTTTTAGTTTTGTGTTAGCCTTTTTTTTTGTGTTCTCCTTGTGTCTTGCTACACAGGTACTCTTAATCGCACAAATTCTTTTGAAAAATAAGCTAAAATTCGCCAAAAACAAAAAAATTCTTAAGTAGTTAGTTTTGTTTTGTTTTTTTCTTCAAACGACCAGACCGTGAGGATATGTTCCCTGTATATTGGACATGGTGATCATCAGCAAGGACTATTAATCGAGAGAGAGAGAGAGAATTGAATTTCGAATCAAAAAATATATTAAATTAATTGAATACAAAAGCTATGCGGCGTAGCTACGAAATTTCTTAAAGATTAAGTTTTTATTTCAACACATTTGAAGACTAACTAACGTTATCTCTGTAAGTATTCTCAATATCTTTTCGCTCAATATCTTCATTAGTAAGTTAATATCGTAGATATCGAAATCGTTTGTAAATTTGACATTTATTGGCAAATATTTAACAGTATTCACATAGGCTTTAACCAGTGAGATCAATGATAAATGTGCTCAAGGTAAAGATAAATTGCTTCGTTTTTTTTTTGTTTTTTTTTGTTTTTTTTTTGGCAATAAATTATCTTAAAAAAAAGTCAAAAGAGTCGTCGTAGAGAGCATCCTTTAAAATTAACTTTTAAATCGATTAGCGGTTTTTGTTTAATAGACTAATTTTAATGGAATTTATTTTCTATTCCAAGTCCATGTCGTTCACTTCCTTCGTTTGAGCATTTCATTTAATATTGATATGAAAACATTGCAGTTGCGTTTTAATGTTCATTAAATTTTCATAGACGACTGCCACAAGTCCACTTGTTTTTAAATACACACAAGTATAATAGGCATACAATCATACATACATATACCGCATACCTATGTACATGTCATGTATATGTCAGACCAATGGTCAACACATCTACTCTAAATATAAAGTAAAACAATTCATATGTGCTTCTCATTTACAATGACAAGAACTATAGTAACAAAACAACAAAAGCAATAAAAAAAAACAAACGTGCACTTACCGTGCAAGTACATACAACAAATGTTTTTTAGCAAAAACAAATGCATTAGAGAGTATATATATATACAAATATATATACAAATATATATACATATACAAATATATATATATGTATAATTATATAGATATAGACAAATGTGTACATATGAGTGAATGTAAACGTGTGTGTATAGAAATACAGTGTATATGCTTTAGGTTCCCCATAGTAGCTTATATACTTAACGTTGATGATGATGATGATGATGGTGGCTGCTGTTTGGTCAGACAGAGACTCATTTGTTCATATATAGTCTCCATCGTATAAAATTCAGACAATAGAGTAAATGTATCGTACTGTGAGGTAAGCCGGGGCATAATAAAATATTCGTGAAATGTTGAAATGGAAAAGGTAAAGCTTTAACCTACATAAAGGTCATTTTAACATCATGCAACTGCGTCCCTATACACACTGTGTTTGTGCTTGTGTGTGCATTTGATGTATATATATGCATAGGGATATATATATATAGATTGTGTGTGTGTATGTGTGTGTGTGAGTGTGTGTGGTTTAGTGCTTCTGTATGCCTACGTATGGTAGGTTTAAAGGAAACTTTGCACGTAATTCTTTTGCCCTTCGCTTTCTAAGAACGATGAGTCAGTCAATCAGTCATGGTAGATATTGGATAAATCGGATGAAATTCGCTCACTTAAAATCGATGTGATGTACATATATAAAGGCTTGACTAACTATTTATGAAATAATTCAACGAAGCAACAACTTATTTGCAATTCCTATCAAAAAAGTAACGGGAATTATCGATAAAAAGTATCATTTTATTAACATAATAACTGAATATTAAATTTGTAATACGATGATGCGATTTATAGGTGCTTCCCTTTGAATTCTTAAGTTCTCGTCTTTACACATTTCCATTGTGCTGGAATTCGTTATTCGTGAATTGTTCTATAAATGGAATTAGCGACGAGCTCTAAACTATTGAAATATTGGGTTTTTCAAAAAGACATGGGGAGCTTATGAATAATACAATACATAAAGACTTGTTATACTTTAGTTTCGACGAACGAAGCCATCATTAATTGAATGAGACAAATATATAAAGGAAAATTAAAACTTTTTCAAAGTGCAAGGTATATAAGTAAATCGCAAAATTCTTTACAAACAATTTCACAAACAGTTCCGAAAAATGTTGCTTTTTGTTCCGGCCCTAAAACGTGTTACTGCGCATATATTGTACTAAAACAAAATTCCTACTTTCTCTATATATACATATTAACCATGTCGTTCTTTCTGTCCACTGAAGTATATATTGACATATATATTTATTTATACGTATATTACATTTATATATGTATATATATATATAATTAGCAAGTTTTCGTTATACATGTTACAAATATTCGGCGAATTCCAGGTCTTTTTATTTAAGTGAGAAGAGCTTGATATTTAATTGAAATAAACGAATGTCAGTTTTTACAATTGTTAACAAATGCGTCTCCACAAGGAATTTACTATTTAATATTTATCGTAAATAAAAAATAAAAAAAAATAAAAAAAGTTTCATCCGTAAAAAAGTTTATTAAAAAAAAAAAAAAAGGGAGCAGAAAAGTTTGTTTTGCATCTCCCATAAAATTTTTTGAGATGCATATGTGGTCCGGATTCATTTGATTAACTTTTGCCCACCTCTGCTCAATTGATTCGACAAAGACACAAACACAAACCAAAAGTTATGCAAAATATTTGAAAAGTAAATTAATTCCTGAGTATTCAATCGAAAAATGTTTGGTTTTTTGACAAAAAAAATCCTGAAACAGCATGTCACATTAAATTAACTTTCACAATTCATTACCCAAAAATTAAAAAAAAATAAAAAATTTTTCGAAAACAAAGTATTAGAATTCTCCCCAAAAAAAAACCCAATATAATAAGCAAGGTTCGCACAAACATTTTAAATAAAAATTAATTTCATTTTTTTCTTTTTTACCGAATATACTTAATACAAAGAAATTCGCATAGAAATGCAACAAAAAAAAAAACCAAAGATAATCAAAACATTATTAAACTGAATATTGAAGTTGCATCTGTCCATCTGTCTTCGAGTTGAAGTTCCGGCTATCATCTTAATATTCTATCTAGCAAAACGATTATATGAAAATTTTTGTTTTTTTTTCTTTTTTGTACTCAAGTTAAATGAAGTGCAAACATTAACTTAATCGGTCGACCATATTTTGCATACAATAAATGAAAGGTGAAAATATAGGCAATCCGTCTTTTATAATTTGGTTTATCATTATAATCTTCTAGTTATGTTATTATTTGAACATTGCGGATATTTAACTTTAGAAAATGCTACTACTTCTTAAATATTTTTGGATACACTAGTTACGACATGCTCATATAAGATACTTGGGCATGTCTTTCTGTAACAATAGATTACTTAAAGATGTTGAAAGTATCAAATTCTAAATCGATCTAGTTAATGTTTGTCCCTTCTGTCTGTGTATATCTATGGTAACATTTGGCAAAAATATTGAAAACTCTTCTATGCTAGTTGAGTTTCTATAGAATAACGTACAATAATTGTAAAAACAAAAAATGTAAAAAATCACACACATCCACTCTATATTACACAACTTTTTTTTCTTTTTTTTTTTTTTACCTCAAATATAGTCGAAGGATATAAAGCTAATATTTTCTTACTTGATTTTTTTTTTATGTTTTACCTCATTTTTGAAATGGTGTTCTTTTTAGATGGAAAATTTTAAAGATTTTAAAATCTGCTAAAATTTCCGACACAATAATTAAAAATATTTATTAAAATGGTTTATTTGTGTGTGATCCGAGTTTAATTGTCACCTCATCAATTCGTCATAGTTTATTATATTATCATGTAATAGATATATATATATAATCGGCTGATAAAACTGAATCGATCATTGGGTGGATAAGGCCACGTTTCCGGTGACAAGAAGTATAATATTCAAATTCGTGCTGCATTTTTACATTAATTTCGCTACTTACTACTAAATCTTGAACTCATACGTATTTAGCTTATGTTTTTTTTTTCTGGGTCTCATTTTAAGTTCGAAAACCTTATCCTAAATATGCTTATACGTGTTTTTAGAATCTCTCTCTCTCTCTCTCTCGTCTCTCTCTCTGCGATATATAATCAAAGCTTTTAAAGATTTGTTGTTTTCTAATAGCGTAAATATAATCACAAATTTAGAGGAAGAGACTTGAGATACTTGTAGATATTTTGTTTTTGAAATTCATTTAATTTGTTTTACAGATAATACGTAAACTCTATGAAAGATTAAAATAACAAGCAAGTGATGCGTATCGAAAGATACTGTCTAAGCTGAATATAATTCATTTCTTGTTTTTTGCATACTTTGAGTTCTCATGCCAATAGCCTTTAAAATTATCTATCAGATGAGCAAAATAAAATAAAAAGCAAAGCGTGGGGTGTGGGCAAATTTTTGTGTAAACATATTTGTATAACATATGTATAACATATTTTTATTTTTATTTTCATTTTTTTTTTTTTTTTTTTTTATTCTCTAAGCCTCAGAATCAATGAATTAAATTAAATTTTGTGTTTTTTTTTCCTGTTTTATAGAAATTGAAACTCTACCCCAAAAAAGTATTCATTGTTATTATAAATAAAATGTCCATAAAAAATTGCTTTATTTCTGTTGTTGTTGCTGTTGTTGTTGTTCGCAGTTATACTCAATTTGTCGTAATGGTGCTCGACCATCATTAATAGTTTGTATCCATTGAGTTGATACAGTATTGTTTGCTATTTTTTCTTTTTTGTCAATTTCGTTTTTGTTTACTCGCGTAAGATTAGAAGTGAACCGAAAGAGGAAAACTTTCACTAGCGCGTAATTTTTTGCTTTTGTTTTTTTTTGTTTTTTATTTTTTTGTTTTTTATGCGATGAGCATGTTTCTGAGAGGAAAAGAAACTAAAGTTCATTAATTAATTTTAATTTTTGTAAATAACCATAAAATATTTCTAAAAAGCAAACTTTTTGTTTTTCTTTTCCAAATGAAATAAATAATTCAACGCATTTTATACAGGCCCTGACACATAAATATTATTATAAATTTTTAACAAGATTTAATAGAAAAATTTTTGCAATATAAGCTATACGGAGTGGAAAAAGTGACACGAATACCCCTCATAATTGGTATTTCGATTAGCATAAGGCATATAACATCAATTAAAGTTACGATTTTAATCGGCATCAGTCAATCGGTGATAAAAGCGCGAGTCATATGGGAAACGCAAATGTCATTAAAAGAATTTCAGAAACTACTTTTTACTTCTAGTATTTTCTTTATACATTTTTAGTTCGTAATATCTTCTAGACATAGCAAATTCAAATTTTGTTCAATATATAATTAATAGTTTAGTATATATTACTAAACAATTTAAGCCAAAAAAAAAATTCATGTAAATTTCGAAAAATGATCTCAGTCGCGTTCTTTAGAAAATTTCATTATTATTTGTCCACTATATTAGCCGCCACCAAGTGTCCTTATTGGTCGGATTATTGAATGCACTAATTTTTTAATTCCTCTCTCACTTTCTGAAGCGTTAACTGAAGCTAACGTCCTGATAGCAGTTACTGGCTGACTAAGCATATATGCTCCGATCATACCATTGATATTCTGTACTTGTCCAACGTCAACTTGAACCAAACTTTATACAATTTCTTGATAAAATAATTGTTGTTGTTTAATTTAATTTTACAAAAGTAACTGCTTATGATTGGTGCCTCCTTCCATTCGCTTACCCGAGTTATATTTAGAAATGCTATATTAAAAGTTGTTCCCTCTATTAACAATTCAATTCTTTGCACCAAGTTTATAAGTGCTTTCAAAATTGAAATTGAACGTAACCATTTAAATCAGTTTTTTTAAAAGAATAGAGCCGTTAGTCTCGGTTGTTAATGCTTATCCAATTTTTTTTTTTTTTTTTTTTTTTTAGTCCAAGAAATTATTTTATCGATGTACCTAAATTATAATAATAATAATATATTTTTAAAATATACACAAATAACTTCATGAGAATATTATTTAAATTTTGTAACTATTCTATTGCAAAAAAAAAACTGGGGATTAAAAGAAAGGGAATGTTTATCTCTTAAGTAATAGAAGAAAAGCGAAAAGTAATGTATTAAAAAAGTTTTCATAAGATTTTTCATACAAATATCTTTATTATCAGACAGATTTTTCTTGTTCGTGCTATTACTACAATGGATTAAGAAAAAAACAAGTAAGTAAATTATTTTATATTTTTTATCACACCACCGTTATCTTTAAAAAAAGGAGGAAAAACAAAATTTTAATAGAAGGGTGCGGCAGATTTTTTTTATTTTTATGGAATAACGTGGGACACAGCCAGTCATTGAATTAACGTCAAAAACAGCCAGAGAGCAAAACAGCCAGAAAACCGTCGTACTTTCAGCTTGTACTTTGACCGATTTTGCCTATTTTCAATATCAGGTTGCTCGCAAGAATTTCCAATGTTTCTGCCAAACTTCGAGCCGATATCTTCATTTTTGCGGCCAGAAGAATGTTTAACAAAAAGATTACACAGATAATAGACAGACGGACAGACGGCCATGCTTAAATCGATTCTAAATGTGATGCTGATCAAAAATATATATACTTTTTGCGAGGTCTCCAAAGTTTCCTTTTGGAATTTGCAAACCAAATGACAAAATGAAATATACTCCTCATCTTCGGTGGTGAGTATAATAAATAAATAAGTAAAGAAAAAGAAAAAGAAAACGAAAAAAAAAGAAAAAGAAAAAAATAACGTAACAAGTACTTTTTGGTTAATTAAGTCTGATGCAAACAGAAAAGCTTTACTAAAGAAATTTAGAAAGAAAGCATTTCGCATTTCTCTCACGATTAACAATAACAATAGTAATAGATATGCTTAAGTCAGTTGCCGGTTAATAACGCTTCACATGGTTGGGTACAGTAGGCATTTATGTTGAGAAATTAAAATAAAAATAACTCTCACTCTCTATGAGAGTAAAAGTTCTTTAAGTGATCATCTTCTACACTCTCTTATTATTTGAAAACGAAAGCAAAGAGAAAAGAGCTTTTTATGTGCATGCCCTTCTTTTAAAGATAAGTCTATTGAGTTTAATAGAAAATGTAGATTTCATAACACATAGCATAGCATAGAAAATTAAAAATACGAGATTAAAAACGAATAATGAAGTATGGAGTATAAAATAATGTTATTGATTATGTTATGTTAACTTTCTATATTTCGTAATCAAGAATCAAGAGCAGTCTTCATCATCATCAATTTTATGATAGAACTGTCTAATGTGTCTGCTTATTTCTCTTTATTCCCCGTCTTTGTTTTTAGTTAAAAATATTTCGTTATGAGCTAATCGAAACGACGGTCCCGCTTGTTTTTTTTTGTTTTTTTTTTCTTCTTTTTAAGCTTTTCATGTTATGAAGATTAATAAAATATAATTTGAAAGCTTTTAATGACTCTTTTGAAAATATAAGGATTTTATCTCAAACTCTTTCACTGTTAACCATCTATTAAATTTAACATAAACGCATAAAGGAGAAGAGAAAGTAACTCTCTCTCTCTATAGGAATTTCAATACATTGGTATGCCTTTATAAAGTAGTGAATAGGAGAGAGCGAGAGAGAGAAAGAGAGAGAGAAAGAGAATGTGTTTGTAAGTAAAAAAGCTTTATATTAAACTTGTATGTTGCTATTGTACGGCAATGACAATGTGTAGCTAATATACACTAAATATTTTTTCTTATTTTTATACGCTTACTGCAGCATTAGTAATGGTTCGCACCACGTCGCTGTGTTGTGACTGACTGTTTTACCTATACAAGTGCATGTAGATATTTGAATTTTTTTCTTTTTTTTTTTTTAATATATTTGCTTTTTTCTTCTAGTGCTCTATGTTATGTCTCTTTCACATTAATACTTGTTTGTCTATGTGTGTGTGTGTGTACATACCAGGGTATAAGTTGTGTAAGTTGTTAATACGTCCGTGTATAAAATTGTTTGTCTGAATGTATAGTTTTGTGTGTGTACAAGTACGTATAGTATGTATGCATATACCTAATGAACGCTTAGTAGGTCAACAGTATTTCAGGCCAATGGCCTTTTTCGCTTTCGTTGTGTCTGTGAGTAATAATAATAATAATAATAACAGAGTGGTGCATTGCTGACTGCCTCCCAGCCTGCCTGATTGCTTTGCCTAGTATACTTTTACACATTCGCTTTGGCATAATAGAGAAGAGCACTACAACCAACAAAAGCAAGCCACACCACACCACCGCTACCATTAGCAACGTCACCATCATCATCAGCACAGTACTGCCATTCGAGTAGGCAAACCAAAGTCTTGTAAATATATTGATGTGTTTGTGTATGTGTGCGCATGCATTTACATTTGCAATGTTATCGTTTTGTTGGTTGCCTATGTCGTAATAGTTGCATGTCTCTGCTGGCATGCGTTTAATATATGCCTAGCAATATCTGTATGCGTGTGTGTGTGTGTGATTATATGTATGAAGATATTTCAAAAAAAAGGAAAAAATTATGTGTGAATATAAAAAAGCTAACAATTTTTTTATTTTTTTTTCTGGTTTGATACAAAAGACTAGGAAGTGTAGTGTTCAACTCTGTTATACGTAACTGTGTGCGTATGTTTGCACAATATGTTTTATTTGCTTATTTTTACCTCATGTACATCGAGAGGGTGGTTAACAAGGCCGTGTTGTAGATTTCGTTAGGAAGTAGGCAGAAATATACCGCACAATGTAGTGAAGAGATTTTGATTTTTTTTCTTCTTTTTTTCTTCGTCTTCTTCTTTAAATTATTCTCAAAAAGGAAGCGAACTATTGATTAATATACGAGTATTGGATGCTGATGAATTGAGAGATACATTGACTAAATAATTAAGCAATTGTGTATGATCGCTTGATTGAACATTAATTTTTATTTATTGATTGATTGCTCGAATTGGAAAAGTACTTGATAAGATTAATCGGGGGTTCCTTGTAAAACATATATTAAAAAAAAGTATATAAAATACTCTTTCAATGTTTGTTTTATTATTATATTAATAAATACAATACATATTTCTTGTTAAAATTTCTGCATATTTTCGTGCAAAAAAAAATCATGATCTTATGTTACTATTGCTTATTAGTCATAACAATCTCTACCAATTATAAGCCGAAGGTCCAGCTACGACCAATAACAAGTAATTAAAAAAAAAAAACGTTTTACTAAGAAAACTGTACGTTTCGATATTATTTTTATCTTGAGGGGATTTTGTACAATGTCTCTAGACCAAATTTTTTTTTTTTTTTTTTTATAAAATATATAAAAATATATTTTAAGACAAATTTTTTTATTAATGATACGGATGATTACTGGAAGTCATACTTTTACTTTATAAAAATTTTTTTTACTTACACATATTTTTATTGTAATCTCTTATATCAAGAGACGGATATAATTTTACCAATAATGGCAGAAAGTTGAAGAAGTGCTATTAGTTTCATATTAAAATTTTTAACGACTCTGAAGATTTTAGTAGCAAGCACCCAGCTAAGCTGATATATAGTTAAAGGAACTTAGCTCCCAAAAAAAAAACGAAGAAACTTTTCCGTGTAACAAACACAATATATTTAGATTGAATAAAATATTAAATAATGCGGTACTTCCTATTACGACGATAGAGTTTTGCTGGTTATGAATATGAAGGCGAGACGTACATTAGATGATCATGATGAAGATTACCGAAATGTATCAAAATGTAGCCGGATGTTTAGCTTAAGTGCTTTATGTTTAGCAAAGAAAAAAAAAAAAATTCAGGCACAAACAAGTTTTTTTTTTTTAAGATTGTATTCTTTTATTATTGCGTCTATGCATTTAACTTTAGCGAAAGTTAAATTTAAATTTTAAATCAAAAGAAGAGCTTGGAACACAATTAAAGTTAAACATATGCTTATGTTAGAGCCATCGAATTCCGATTTGACACGATAACAACATTGATTAAATGGACACCAAGCATTGACTAGCAGCCAAAGCTAGAGAAGAGTCTCTTCCATATTAATTAATCTCTCTCTCTCTCTCTCTCTTTCATTATCGGTCGATATATCACAAAAAAATATGCAAAACTCGCCATCGATTCAATATATTACTTCTTCTTCGTCTTTCGTAGGCTGTCTTTCGTTTTAAATGATTAACTAAGTAGGGGGGACCGTGAATTGAATTCATTTAATCCTTAATTAAATTAACCAAATGATTAATTTAACATTAATTCATTAATCGAAATGTTAATAATACTATAGTAATTGCATGAATAATTCGTTGGTTGAATAAATTAATATTAAAAATAAACTAATTCCGCGATTTTAAATTTATTGAATTAAATTAATTTTTATTTTGTTGCTTCATTGCTTGATTGCAATCAATATCAATAAACTGATCATCGAATTTTTCCTGCATCACAACTAGCTTTACTAGCTGATATATAGCTTAGTTTATATTTCAGTTATCCAATGTTTCTTTCATTTAAATGGCGTTTTAATGGCCTTCTTTCTGCTGATTTAATCGCTGATTTATCGAAATACTTGTATAATAATATTAGTTTTTTAGTTCGATTCACTTATTCATTATTTCAATGTTTTAACAAAATTGATTGATATTTTTTTTTATTTTTATTTTTATTTTTTTTTTTTTGTTATTTAAGTAATTTATTAATGAATTAATTTTAAAAAAATGATTGAAGAATTATACAAGACCTAAGAGTGAAACTATGAATTTTCAAATTTTGAATTAAAATCTAATGAAACTATGATGTGCAAAAAAAAGACAAAGGTGATGCTTTGTTCTACAACTTTTTGAATGATTTTAATGCAATTGTAATGCATTTAACTTAAACGGCAGATAATCAATAAAATATAATGAAACAGCACTTGGTATACAAATCATAAGACTACTGATATTGTTCCAATTTTAGCTTAGCTTAAACATTCAGTCGTTGCGGCCTCTCACTTTCTCCTCAATTTCTTCTGACCGTCACATCTTATTTATACACGAAATATATTCTCGTTACATATATTTATAGATATTTTTATTTTAGAATCGATAACAAATTTTATATGAATTTATTTTCAAAATTTCTGCTATGAACTTATGCATAAACTCATTTGTATCGCCATTGTGAGATACTATACAAAGTGCGATATGCAACAATCGCTTTTCACTATTATTCAATTTCGTGAAATGTAAGTTTGAATTGTCACTGAAATTAATTACCGAACTAGACAGAATTGTAATGAAAAATCTCATAAGCAACGAAATGTTAGGGCCTTGACTTTTCCCCATAGCCCAGATAATATTTTAATTCAATTAAGGAGTCAATTTTAAACTTCTGCAACGCTAATATTTCAATTCTTTACCACCTCTTTCCCGTAACGCGTTGTGAGAAACTCTCTTTTTGTTCAGTTTTTTTTTTTTTGAATCATTACAGAGAGAGTTGTGTGCATTTCACGTCTACATTATTTTCATTAATTTTTCCTTTTTTTTCCAATTGTATAATTTGCATATATTTCGTTATACGAATAGGAATACAGCATTCAATAGACAGCAACAAACGAAATATATTCGAATAGGAAACCGAGACCACCATAGTCAGAAGGTGAGAAGGAGAGATAGACGTAGAGAAAAAGAAAGAGAGACATCGTAATGGAAAGACTCATAGTCTGTGTGCGGAAGGGGTAGAGAACAGGAAGTGCACTTCATACAGAAGATTAACCCAGTTTGTTTTTATACTTTCATATACGTATACATATACGTATACATGTACGTATACATATACATATGTAAAAGAATTTATAACATTTATACATATACATATAAATATATATAAATACATGCAGTACAGTGCAGTTGTGTGCGGTTGTGTGTTGTTTAATTTGAATGTAATGCAAAGGCAAATGCCTGGCAAGTAAGGATATTTTAATAACAAAAACAAACTCTCATACACAACAATAGCGTTTTTTTTTTTGTGTTCACTGTAAATGACATACAGTACCAGACAAAACGAAGAACAAACAAATACTGAGAGCAATAAAACAGAGAAGAAAAAAAATATTGAAGTTTTATTTCAAAGATGATGACGTTTATTGCGATAATGATGATGTTGTTGAATAATAATTATACGGCTGAAAAGCTCAAAAACTAGAACAATGTACTCTTCGACTGCTAATAAAGCACAACAGAAATGCAAAAAAAAAAATAAAAATAAAAAAGGAAAAGGTAAAAAAAGAAAAAATAAAAAAATAAAAATTAAAAGTTATGCAAAAAGGAAAAGAAGAGAGAATGTAAGCAACAAACACGGAAGAAAAATTACGACGGAAAAAGGATTAAAATTTGTTTACAAACACAAATACATATTTAAATATTAATAAACGTATTGTTTATAAAAGCGTGATATGTTCCCTTTAAAAAATATTAAATTATTTCACATTTTATAAAACAATTTTTCAATATTTTATTCAAGAAATTTTCAATTTTACTGCATTTTTAGTATCATCGTAAAATATTACCAACACTTAGGCATTAATTACATAACAACAACAACAACTTTACTATATCTGAATATATATCAGTCGGTTGTCAGAATTCTCCAAGCTTCAGAAACTGTAAGAGAAAGTTAAGACATTTTTATCTTCGTTGCTCGTCCTCAATTGCATAAACCATGTGCGAAAATGCCTACGGTTTGTCCATAATAAGCCTCACCTTGAAAGTAACAAAAACGACTTAAAATTTCGATATAATACATCAGTCAATAAGTCTTTATGCAAGAGAAACAATTCTTTTTTCTTTTTTTAAAATTCGATATTATTCAAGGGAGTGATATACATAGTCCAACGATTCTTTGAAATTTCGCGATGACTTACTTATAGAATGATTTATTAGAACCCTCGAAGTATGCTTTAGTCTCTGCAATGACTTCGTTGTTTGATCGAAATCTTTTTTATTTTGCAAAATTTTGCGAACAACAAAGTCCACCAGTTCGCAAAAACATCCTAATTTATAAGCCAGAAAATTGTATGACACGAAATTGTCATCCAATTTAAGGAAAGCAAAAACAAATTTTTCGTTGATAATCAAAGCTTATTTCTATAATTAACATAAAAATTCTTTTTATTTTTTTGAATACTATGAGAATTTTATATTAATAAGTCACGCATATATCTTTGCAAATACAAATACAAATACACACACACATACACATCCATATGTATATATGATAAAAAATGCCTTCTTGAAATGTGTCGCTTTAACTTATTTGTGTTTCTTTTCATATATGTTTTTGTTTCATAGTAAAAAAATGCATCCGTTTCCGTTTCATTTCAACATTTATAGCGTAAGGGGAGTATTATTTTGTTTTTATATGAAAACCAGTTTTATAGCGTGAAAGTGTTGCTGAATTTGTTAAGCACACTTGTCATCATGTTGCTAAGTAATGTTGACAACTATATATTTTATAAAAAATCATTACACTTTGCAGATTTACAATGCTATTACCTATATGGATTCTTGATTGTTATATCGATTTTGTCGCTTTTATATAAAACATTTAGATTTCGCTTATTCTTCTGCAAAAATTCATTAGGAGAGGAATGCATTAAATCCTTCACTTAACGTATATATGTAACGCTTTAAATTTTGTATTTTCAACAATCAAAAAATTCTCATTTCTCTTTTTCTTCATATTCTTCTTTTTCTTTTTCATTTTCTTAATACCGGATTGCTAGAGAAGAAATTATATTAACGAATTTCAATTTGAAGTTTCAATAAACAGTTTATATAATATTTTTCAGATATTTTTGATGACATCTTAGTTATATATCAAAAGGCCTTTAAATATCCAAAATATGATTAGCTTTTTTCCGCTCTAACATTATACAGATGATATCTGCTAATTTTTAACAAAAGGCCTCAACTCAAACTAAAAGAAAGAATATTTTCAGCTTAAGCGGATCTAGACATTTTCTTATCTGTTTTCCAATTGGTTGCAGAAACTCAAGTATCAAATCTGAACTTTCTATGCAGACAAATTTTTCACTTAACAATTACAAAAATAAAAAAGATTGCATTTAAAAAGAAAAAAAAACAACACGAATAATTATATTTCATTATATTGGGTGGGTATGTTTCAGTAATAAAGAAGACATCCAATTTTTTTTTTTGCGCCTTTGAAAACAGTGTTGTTCACAGTTTAGGCTCTTCTTTGACCGACTTGGGACATTTTTAACTCCCAATGTTTTTATCCACTTTAAACAAAATATTTTAATTTTCGCGAATGTTTGCATGCATCTATGAACGGACGAACAGATGAACGAAGAAGCATGTCTACATCAGAATTCTCTACCTTTAGCGCAAAGAAAACGTTGCTCAGTTACGACAATAAGTCACCGTTTCAAGCAGATGTTAATCAGAAAGAGGACTGCCTGAGTAAATGGCAACAGATGATATTGAGGAACATGCTTTGCAATATGATGCCGAGCATCTTTATACTAATACTATAACACTGTATGTACTATAACAACCTTTGACTTATTACAGCCGCTTTTGCTTTAACGATCGTTGCCTGTAATGTTTCCTGACCACCACCACCACCGTACATTTTTGCACATAAAATAGTGTGCTTTGTTTATTTTTCATCTAGTGTTACTAACGAACAGTGCTTTATTCGAATTAAGCTCGAAAGGTAAGTTTCTGCTTTTACGTTTTTTTTTTTTTTTTAAATTATTTTAATACGAAAATCGACTTCAACTTTTGAAAAAGATGTGTACATTTCAGTTGGATAACTTATATAGTTACGGAAATCTTGAGGATGCTTACAGAGCTGTTAATTTGAACCGATACACAATATTGCCATTTACTTATTATTTATAGTTCAGGAGTAAGTTTGTAGTAAGTTAAAAAAAACATACTCTCAATCTATATGTACGTATGTTTAATAGAAGAACGAATGCAACATTGTAGGTAGTAGTGAATGAATATAACAGAGCTAGAGTGTTAGTGGAACGATATAAAATTGAAATAATGTTGTCGAACAAAAGTAACGCCATCTCTTAGAAAAACTAATAAATTTTCTTGTTTTTTTATTTATGTCTAATCACATAGTGTTGATTGTGACAGAGGAAAGAAGTAGAGAAAAAGGGATAGTGTGTGGCTGTGGTGTTATTTGTTTATACACCTGAAGTATATTATAATTGTTAGTAAATACATATATATATATATATATATAAACGTTCGATAATGTTACCGTTACAAACATTGGCATTTTGAATAGATGACAGTTTTTTTTAAATTATTATGCAGATAAGAACTTTCTTTGTGTCTTATAGCCATGTCGCCAGTGTAACCTGGCAAATATACTAAAAGTGATAACGGTAAATTTTCTAAAAGAATATTTTGTTTTCTATGGTGCTAAATAATGATTACAGAGAAAGTCACTGATATCTAAATAAATATTATTTACGTTAAACTCGGTTAAGATCGTATGTTGTATGTGTTAATCAATTACTTTTTTGTGCATTTAGTTGAAGGAACACAAAAAAAAAAAGATTTTTTTCTTTTATTTTAATTTTAATACCATTAAAAACATAACGTAAATTCATACATTTGTCAAAAGGGAGATCTTACTCAACATCAACATTGTATTTCAAATAATATTTTTATGTGTAATTCGAGAGCACCTTTTGTAGGTAATTATTTAAAATACAGCTCACACTTAAATACTTTCCCTTATTTATAAATAAGCAGTTTCTTTCATAAACATTAGAATTTATGCGGATCGAAAAAATTCTTTCTCTTTTGAAAAATTTATTTCAATTCACACGTTTTTAAAATCGTTCTCTTATAATTACGATGTCTTTATACTTGATACTTGAAAAATTATGCAGCCTTGCTAAACTATATGCTGCAGCTGTTATTTGAAAATCCTCCCTTATTCGATAAGTCTTATAAGATTCACATAATATATTAGGAGGACAATTTCAGGCGAAAAAGTAACGCTTTTGACGAAAAAGTAACAAGATATTACACCATTATGAGCGATAATTACCTTGAACGAATTGTTTTATCACGAACCCTATTTAAGCCGCCTATTTAGCCCTATTAGGATTATTCCCTCTTTCTAAATTTTCTTTCTAAAGTGTTTCGATAATGAAAAATTTGCTAATAATGAAATGGTCACACCTAGAACTGATAGATACTTTTGAGAAACTCAACAGTATTCTCATTATATAAAAATCGGGTATCGAAGCTCTTGCACGTTGCTGGAAGAAACGTATCGGGCGGAGGTCTAAAGGGAAAAATAAATGTATTTATTTTCCGAAATCGTTTTTTTTTATGTTCAAATTTTTTGTAACTTTCAATCAAGGTATTTTATAACAATAATCTAAGTGCTGATATAAATGAGCTGAGCTGAGCTCAACTCAACTCAAGTTGATACTAAATTAATTCTTACAACTCCTATTTATGGTTATGTTTAAAAATTTTTATTATATTTTATTTAAGTTTGTTTTGCATAAAAGTTATACAAAGCATCGGAATTGGAAGATAATTTAAAGGTTTACTAAGATAAAATTTTTTTGCGTAAGTATCACTTTAATAACTAAATTAAGAAACTATATTTTTTTTATTATATTAAAATTGTTTTAAAGGGGAACTGTTTTCTAAAATGGTTTTATATCGCAAATTACAATGTATATCCATCAATTATTTGTACGGACACTGGGTCATATCCTTAACTTGTCTAATGATAGCATTTAACTCAATCCTTATTAGCCTCTTATGAATTCAATTAGATTTCGTTTATGCGATATATATTTATAAAAACGTAAACCTTACACATGCAAATGCTCTTTTGTGTGTGTATGTGTTTTCATAAGTAGCGTACAAGTTTCTAAATTGTTACTCTCTTTGATATATTAGCTGAAATTCAGGTTAAGGAGAATTTATAGCAAGTTTATTAATAAAAATCAAAAACAAAAAATAAAAATAAAAAATAAAAACAAAAAAATAAAAAAGTTTTTCTTTGATTTTTTTTTTCTTTGTTTTGGAAAATTCACTGCATGTACTTACTCTAATTTGATGCATGTATACATATATACATACATACATATAGCTAACCAAAGCTATAGTAACAGATACAAGATATGCACTCTTGCACACACACACAAGCTCACATACCCATATATATACTTTATATATATATATATATATTAAATATATACATATATATGTATATATATGTATAATACATGTTATACATATATATATATATATATATATATATATAAATGTATATGTGTGTGTATGTAGATCATAATCGAGTAGTGGAAAAAAGTTCATTGTTCTACGTCAAGGCGTTTTATAAGCCTAAAAAGCTGCACCGATATATTTAAACTAATACAAAGACCATAAAAAAAATAATACAAAAAAAAACCACCAACAGCAGTCTTAGCAGTCATTTCTCAGTACACAGTACTCAGTACTCAGCTCCTAACCCAAACCGTCTCTGTTTTTAGTTTCAATGATGACTGTGGCAAGTGCAATGTACGTTTTTATCACTCGTTTGTGTATATATGTTGGGTACCTGGTCTTTGGGTGTAAATATGTATGTGTGTGTGTGTGCGCACTTCAGGGCCGTCCACTTGAAAGTTGAGGTAAAAGCTTTTTACCCACGAAACCAAAAACTACAAAAAACCACCCCATCATTGCCTCAGTAAACGGATAGTTTTCGATAGTTTCATATGCATGTGTTTGTGTGTACGCGTACGTACGTGCGTTCATATCTATTTAAATTCAGCAAAGAGAGAGAGAGAGAGAAATGCACTTGTTTTTTTTTCCTCTTCGTTTTGCTTTTTTCATGTTTGTTTGTAGCACTCACTGTAGAGCAGCAGTTATAAATGCATATAGTACACTCATACATACACGTACTTACTTATGCAATATATGGGTATCTGTGCGTATATGTTTAGCTCTACTTTTGAAACATTAATGAAAAATGTTAGTTATTTATAATGTCGTGAATTCGTTTCGGTTGTGTATATGAATTTGGATGTGTATGTGTATGTGTATGTAGGTGCTTGCCTTTTGTATTGTAAGTATGCGTGTATATACATGTGTGTGTGTGTGTGTGCGCGCTTGGATATCAGTCTCCTTTGCCTATTTGCCGTACAACAACCCTTTTGCCTTCAACTACGATTATGTGCATATACGTCTATGTAACCTATTAGTTAACTGTAATCGACTTGACTTGGCCTGACTTTCTTTCAGTCATAGTCCGCATAGTTTAGTTAGTTGTTTTAGTTTAAAGGAAGGCGCCATTCATTCATTGAAGGTGCGTCCGCGGAGAGAGGTTAGTTTTCTCTATTGAGTTTATTCTCTCTTTAGTTCTGTTGCTAGTTTTCTATTGCTTGTTTACTGGGTTTTTTTTGTTTTTTGTTTTTGTGACTTTGTGCACTCAAGCATATGCACACATACAGACAGACATACAAATACATACTTAACGTGCTAACGACGTTGTCGTTATCGTCATCTTATGGTTCACTGTATTTTCAAGGATTTTTTTTTTTTTTTCTTCTTAATAACTTTTTTTTTTATAGTTGCTGTTGTTATTTTGTTGTAGTTCTCAGCTTTTTAATAGTTTACTAAGAATTGCATGTTTGGTATTAAATAGAAGACCACAAAAACTATTAAGAAATGGAAGAGAAAAAAGCAATAGGAACTAAATATCGATACGGGATGCTTTGGTCGTCGCTTAAACACTTTACAACTCAGGTTCAGGCTACACACTTATTTCAACATGCATTTATACGGCAATATGCAAGACGGCAGTCATAGCAGTCACATTACCGATGGATTAAATGATTTGATTTATTGAAGAATTTAAAAAAAAACTTTTTAAAATCTAATTCGATATTTTTTTTTTCGGAAATTTTGGTATTTGTGAAGTCTTCTTATCTTGGATGTTTATTTCACTCTTCCTATAGTCTCTTATAGAAAAAAAAAAAAAAAAAAGAGAGAGAGAGAGAGAGAGAGAGAGAGAGGTAAATCACAAATGAAAGTGCAGCCTAAATAGGAGCGGACTAAACGCAGTCGAATTGGTCAATTCACTTATAACAACATCGCCACTATTCGTCCGATCTTCTGGATTCTTGCTTACCTACCTACTATTGATGTAAAAGTTTGGTGAAATTCAAATAGAAAAGTAATTCGTAAAGTTGAAGAGAAATATATGCTGATGGTCTACACTGAAATAAACAAACTAAAGTCTTCTATTGCCTGCGCATCTTTCTTTCGTCCGACTATCGTCTCGCTAACTATAATAAGTTTTTTTTTTTTTTGGTGATTGAGATTCATTTCTCCTTAACTCACAATAGTCAACCAATCTTAAATTAACTTAATAATCATCAAAATTATTATGAATTAACAACGCAGACTTATGCAAAGTCGGAATCGATTATGTTGACTGCACTCTCCCAATCATGTCTTCGCACTTAACGATTTACTGGTTAAATGTTTGCATATAATGAATGATCACAAGAAGCCGGTCGCATTCATTGCGAACTATATACGCAATCATGTCGGGGCAAACTTATCTCCTTCCTAAATCTTAAACGAAAGCTATAGATCCACTTATAACAGGGAACGTTGCTTTAATGCCGCAAGTACAACGCTTGACGCGTAACGTATAGCGAGATAAATGTGATAGAAACCGATATGAATTCGAATTGAAACAAAGGCTTTTAGTTTTTATCCTGGCAAATAATGAGAAACTCTTACTGCGAAGACTTCTAAGATTTATCTTCAACAAATTTCAGATGTGAGATTTTGATCAATTATGCAGATTTTTGTATACAAAATAATTTTAAGACACAATACAATAAAAGAAAATTGATAGAGTTGTTAACGTCTGCGTTAATGTGTACGCGCATCTTCTCGGTCAATTAGTTAGATTGAGTAAGATCGTTTCATCACAGAAAGAGGAGATCACCTTCATATAGCCACAAGTATGTATGCCAATCTGTAAGTTATAAGACTCTGCTATACATATCCCACCATCCATAATCCGTCCATTCGTTCTTCTCTTCCCCATAACTCTGTAGTCATCTATGTTTACTTATTTGTTCGTTAATATCTTATTCATCCGATAAGTTCATCTATCAATCTTTTCTTTTTTTTTTTTTTTTTTTTATAAAATTTATAGTGAGGCAATGCGATTATATTCGTTTACGACGTTTGATTCAATCATCTCTCTTCTATCTAAGTGCATCTGTCAGTCTGTTTTATTTAAGATTATAATAAGATCATGTAACCATATCGGTATATACGTCGATTGGACATTCATACTTCTTGTATAAGTTCTGGTGAGGCAATGTATTCATAACCGTTAACTCTTGTGAATTGACCCGTCCATGCTTCTTCTATAAGTTATGAATCCATGTAGTCATATCGGTTCATTTATTATCGGATTGACCCACCCATACTTCTTCTATAAATTATGAGTCTATATATCGGTTTATACATCGGTTGACCCATCCATACCTCGTCTATAAGTTATGAATCCATGTAGCCATATCGGTTTGTACATTGATTGACCCATCAAATGTTTACATCTATAAGTTTTGATAAGTCCATGTATTCATATCTGTTTATTCTTTGTTCAATTCATTTCTTGTGTTCCTTCCATAAGTTCTTGTGTTGTCAGTTTCTTATAAGATTTTTCGGGTGACACCATACACTCATATTAATTTTAATAGTCAACAGTAAGATCCATACCTTCTGTCAACCTATTTATTATTGGAACTTTCAAAGCCAACAAAACTATAATACAAAATTTATACACGTGACATACTTGGCACATTCTCATGAATAGATCTCAAAGATATAAAGACATCTTTCGTCCTTAAACTCAAACACATTAAGAAAATGGAAAAAGCTCTGAGAAGTAGCTTTGAAAAATAACTGAAATTTTTAAATACACATTATCGCTAATATCAATAATTTACAAGCTCACCAGAAATATTTAAAGATTGAAATGAGAATAAATAAAATGATCCCATTTAGCCCATTAATATCTACCCACACTTACATACATATTTATATATATATATTTAATATAAAGATAATTAAATAGCGGAGGGTATGAATGTATTTGTATGTGTGTGAAGCTGTTTTTAATTTACTTTTTATTTTGTTTTTTTTTTTTTTTTTAAATAAAAAGTTTTGTTGATTATTAGTTAGCTAACCTCTCCTACTAGTTACGCCCCTGTAGCCTTTAACATAAAACTGTAGCTCTTAGACAAACGAACGCATTTGAAACCGTTTTGTTTAGAGAAAATTATTTTTGTTATTCTTTTATGAGCGCACAGATATGAATGAGTGAGTGACTGAGTTCTTCGTATATAATGTTTTATTATATTGTCTTTATCAGCAATTTAGAAATAGAAAATAGCGAGGGAAAGAGAGTTCTGTGGGTGCGTGTGCATGTGTGCGTTTTTCTTTTTTTCTTGTTTTTTTTTTTGTTTTTTTTTTTTGTTTGCGTATATGAAACCATGTATGGCTTTGACTAATGCCTAATGCACTTTTAAATGGTCTTTGGCCCAATTAAAGTTCATTGCTATAGTAACAAATTGTTAAAAATATATAGTGAAGGAGAACCGATAACAACAACAACAACAACAGCAACAACAAGATTTCTAATAAACTAAATGAATTTCTTAGTTAAGCATTTATGCGTGCATATATGTGTATTTGTGTGGCAGGGAGTTCGTTCGTTTTTTTTAAACATTTTGATGTGGAAAACAATTCAATTTAAACTTTTTTAATGACATTGCAACAAGATTTTACCACATCATTGCAGAGCATTAATTCGACATCGCATTATATTATCATTCTGCCGGTAAAGCCATAGTTAATTAAAAAGCATTTTTATCTTATTGTTTTTGGTAGGGGTACCACTTCTTTGCCTTACATCAGCAAAAACATGTTCTTTTCCCTTTATTCCCTTCTTTCAGGAAATAGAGAATAAATGAAATTCTAAGTAAATTTTCATTAAAAAAAATTAATAAACTAAATTTTAAATCAAGAAAAAAGTTCGTGGCGTTTTAGATGGTTTTAGAGTCAAATAACTTTAATAAGACTAAGCCGATCAAGAAATACCGCAACGCATTTGATAGGTAGCAATTCAGAAAAACAATAGAAATAACTAAATTTTCAAAACATACCAACGTTCTGAGAAATTTCGCTATATATTACAACGACCCTGTTTATATTGGGACCTTGCAAAAATTTTGCCAGCAACATCTAAAGGTAAAAATAATAGAGTAATGTGTTATACCAGTGTACTTTAGGGGTGAAGTTGATAATTTTGATCTTCCTCTATTTAAAACAATAATTTTCCATGCAGTTTTATTGAATTGCTAATCATGGAACGTTCAAAATTTCATTTTCGGTGTTCACTATATTTCTTGTTTGATTTAAACAAATTTGATGCCGAAACCCGAAGCTTTTAGAAGCTTTACGGTGGTGCTAATCCATCATATCCTAATTGTCGGTTTTGATTTCGATGGTTCAAAAGTGGTGATTTCGGTGTCAAGGCCAAACAACGGCCTGGAAGATCAAAAAAATTTGAAAACGATAAAAATCTCAAGCTTAAATTCCCAACGAACTTTCGAACAGCTTAGTAATTGATGAATTTACTATTTGTAGACGTTTACATGCGATTAGAAAGGCCCAAAAGAATGGAGAATGGCTAACATATTAACTGAAAATGTCATTTCGGCTGAATATTGCAAATGTGGTCAAGGATACATTGTTGCAGCTCGCTATTAGGAAGTTTTGTCGCACCCAGCGTACTCACCAGACATAGCGCCTTCTGATTACCATTTGTTCAGATCGATGCTGCATGGCTTGGTTGGCACGGGGTTCCACAAAGTTGAAGAGCTGCAAAAAATGGTCGATTCTTGGATAGCTCCCAAAGGTCATGAACTCTTCCGACACGTTGCGAGAAAGATGGAAAAAAGATGGAGAAAATAATGGAAAATATTTTGATTAATATATATTGTACCGATTTTTCTCAATAAATGACTTTTTCAAGTGAACAAATGGGCATAACTTTTGCAAGGCCCTAATATATCTAAATAAATAAATTAAAAAAATCACTTTTAACAAAGCCAATAAAGCTTCGCAGGCTTTTGCAGAAATTCGTACACTTTATGATAAAGGGCCGTGATCAAATTCCCCTTCGGAAATTTCAATGTTAAAGACACATACCACTCTGATCGACCAATCATTAATAAAGTGAATGAAACTCTGCGCAACTAAACTTTGCACGAAACACAGACTTAAACAATTTAGATCAGGTTGAATACAAAGTGAACCTCGGTATTTGGTGACCAGATAAAGTAACAGTGAAAAATTAAATGGAACGAATTTCTATCCGCGAATCGCTGCTGAAATGAAACTAAATCCTCCTTTTTTGAAATGATTGATATCGTCCCACTCAAAGTGAATGACATATAACGAGAAATAGAATCGAAGTCTAAGCGACGTGAAGCGGCCCAAACGATGGCAAAATTCGAACTCATGTCACGAATGGTAATAGCTTACGTTTGGTGGAATTGAAAACGGAAAAATGGATCACGACTCATTTCATTACCTAGAGCATTCAGAATTCACGAGTTGGAAAGGTATTACCTTCCATTATGACAATGTCAGACCAACGACATCATTGAGGGTTTCAAAAAAGTGAAAGCAGCTTTGATGGGGAATTATGATACGTACAACTTGTAGATCGGACTTTTTCAAATATTTCCAGTAATCAAACAAAATAGAAGACAGCCAGACTAGCAGACATAATCAAATCGATTCAGAAGGTCAAATCAACCAAAAGTATATATGCGTAGCTATAATATATACTCGTATTACTCAGTCTCTGATTTCTATTCATTCAAGACAGACAGATCAAAAAATTCATGTAAACTCACTTGTCAATTCTTCCATTTTAAGTGCAAGAATTGCAACACATTTTAATTTGACTATAATCAATATAAAGTACTTTTATAGTATGTATGGGCAAATATTTGTACGAATCAAAATTCCGCCCAGGTCATATTCATTTTCACATCCGATTTATGGCCATCGCATAGATCAGATTTAAATTTTTTCTTTTAATATTTGCGTTACTTGACAGTTCCAGACAAGATAACAAACAAATGAACGGATACACAAACAAACAAATATCTATGGGCAAATTGATATAAAATCGGGGTGTTAAACACAATAAGTATAAGATATTTAAAGAATCGATTCAAACCAAATTCAATTTCTTCTTTGCTTTTATATTTTCTACATCCAGCATTGAAAAATACGGCTAAATGTTTTTCTTTTGTCATTCTTAGCGTTTTAATATTAACTCTTTTAAGCCATACCTCTCGGCCTAACCAATCGTTAAGATAATTCTATGTTATCGGAGCACTCGAGATACCACAAATTTTGAAGAACAAAAAGCTAATCGGTACCGTTTCACAAAACAAGTTTGAAAACGAATTCGATGCATTCACAAACATGTTAAATTTATCAAAAAAAGTAATATCTGAAAAAAATTAAAAATTCTTTTTACCGACCAAAAATTAATTTAAACATTAAACAGGATCTTGTTAGTACTATATGCCAAAGTAGATCCTTTCTACTTATTTTAAATTAATTGCTAAAGAAATTTACCTTTCACCTGATTTTTCAAGCTCTTGTGTTTTGTTTGTTAAATATTTGTAGAGTTTCCCATGTATAATACGCTTCACGCTGGCTTCATATAAATTGTGTGATTTTAAGATGAATCCTTTTATTAATGTTTGTTGTGGGACAGCGGCATACACGGAGGGGAAGCTGTAAATAAAATAGAAATGACATGATATTTAAAAAATCTTCTTCACAAACATATTTACACAACGCCATCTGTGTTTATTCATTAACATTAACAAAGAGATTTGCAACTCTGTCAGTGAACGAAAAGAAATTGGCGGGCTTTACAACATAAAAAAAAGTAACAGAAATTCCGTAAAATTGCAATATGAAAAAGATATATGAAATACACTTTTTTCCTCTTTTTTTTTTCTTTGCTTATTTAAAAGAACGTGAAGTTGACAGAGAAATTGAGAAAATTGCACAAATGCAAACGGAACAGATAGTGTGCATAAACGTGCATGGTGCTCGGGAAAAGAGCTTTGTAAGTCAACGAAGAGAGCATGAAAGAAACAAACGTGAAAATGAAACGTATGTAATTCGTGAATCAAAGTGAAATGGTGTGAAATTGAATGCGGAAGTATTTCGTTTAAATTGTGAGATGTTAACGCACACATATAAATACGATTACAGCTGCTTAGTCGTGTTTCTATTCTCGTTTGCTGGATATTGCACTTGATGAAATGGTTTGTGTGCGTATGCATAGAAAACATTCACTTTCATTGAGTGCACTTAAGAGAAAGTGTAACTAAGCATAAACTAAATAAAGAGTAGCTTGCTCCGTTTTATATTTAGAAGGATTGCAAAAGAGAAATTTTCTATTTTTTTCTCTTAACAAACCTTTCTCTTTCCAATCATTTCTAATTTCTCTTACTATTCTCTTTCTTATTTTATACGATTTTATTTCGAAATTTCTTTTTTTATTTTTTTATTATTTCATTAAAGGTCATTGTTATTTAAGGTCTCTGAACTGATGAAAGAGGAGGCCTGTCTGTTGTTTGCTGTTGTTGTGTGCTGTTGTGTTTATATGTGCCAATACGTTTCATTAACCCCTGTGCTTATCAATGCAGTAAAACATACACAAGCACATTCATTTGTTTAGAGATCGTTTTTATTTTTTTTTTAATATTAATTTAAGAAAAGCATAATTTTTGAAAACTTGTTTCTTTTTAATTCAACTAAATTTTGTAGGAATTTTATGCTTACATAAAACTTTTGCAATCCTCCAACAGATGCATTAACATTTTACTTTCAAAAAAATGTCCATTTACCAGATTTTCGTTGTAATTTATTGTACAGATAAAATATATATCTTTAAGGGAATCTATTATGTGTATTCAATGTATTATGAAAAGCATAACAAAACTAGCAATTCCTATTTAGTGAAAGCCGTAAAAATAAATAAGGAAACTGTCAAACCCCCTAAAGAAAGCCAATAATACCAGTCAGAATACACACTTCGTTTGACTCAACTTGTACAATTGGGAAAAGATATAATAACAATAGGATTGGGGTATGAGAAACATGACATTATTTTTTTTCTCAAAATAGGACATCCAAAAATTTATAGGTAACAAAATTTTTACTTGTAAGGCTGAAAAAAATATTTCGAGTACACACTTCAAATTTGTACCTGTTTGTAATCATGGCAAGGAATTTATTAGATTTTGAGAAGTTTGGAAGGCGCCTAAACGCACATCTGACACTTTACTGCCTGTGCGGTATGTGGGGCGGATAGATCTTCGCCTTAACTTACGATTAGATGTACATTATTCATTATGAAAAATACATTATTGTTATAAATTGCTCTTGTATAGCTTAATAGATAAAAAACGCGACTATCAAGCCTGGGTATCCGGGTTTAATTCCCAATGTTGTAGACCGTACCTTCCTTACGATTACTCTCTGTGTCTGTGAATGTTCGATCGATAAAGGCTCAGTTCCTATCGATTAGACATTTATCTCCCAAACTTCAGCTGCTTCTATCCATTTCCCTTCCCATTTCTTTCTCCCTGGTCACCACCACCACGTTTACTTGCGTATTGGGGATATCCCCTGAGCATAGTTACTAATCTAGCGGCGTTGATTAAAAATTTTTATCTCAAGCGAATACAACTTTTTTTATGCGTTTTCTAGTTATAAACTTTTCCACGTTTCGCCGATTAGGATTTTAATTTTGAATACCATTTTACAATTTTTTAATCAAGCTTCGCGACTGTATTTTGGAATCCGCAGGACAAGACAGGACGAATCATCGCTTTGTAGTAAATAATACATGTAAGATCAAAGTCTTTCGCACTCTAATTTAATTTCCCTACTCATTGGAAGTATAGTACAGGACAATAGCAAGCAAAACCATTTATTAAATATCCTAGTATAGCGCAGAAGCTACTGAAACTACGGAAGAACGACCTATGCCTCGTCACAGGCTTCTGTACGGGACGCAAGTCCCTCAAGAAAACGTTGATATCTCAAATAACAATTTAGGTAAACTGTGAAAAGAGGACTGCACGGTCTTCTCACATTTCGTGTGAATACGCAGTCATCTGCAGAATCAGATGCCAGGTGTTTGGCGAATATATCATAATGCCCGATATCATATGGTACTTTGAACCAACGAAGGGGACGGGATTTGCAAGAATCCTTAAACTGAAGGTCTAGGAGCTTTGGCGAAGACAATAGATCTCTTAGATCTCGGTACGGTTCGCCCAATATCGCAATAAAATTTATTTACAAAATTTCTTTTTGATATTTTTTCTTGAATTTTTAGATTTAAAATTTTTTTTCTCGACATAGTTTTACAGTTTGATGATGTAGATACTTTCTCTATGTTTTTATAATTTTTCTGAATATTTTCAACTTTAAAATAAAAAAAAAAACTATTCAAAATTATTCCAATAAAGTACCGGTGATTTTAATATAAGAAATAAACCAGACATCTTGATATACCTAAATACGCACGGCCGCGACCGCCGGACAACCGACCACCCACTATGGTCGTAAAAACTTTAAAATTCATTAGAAAAATTGTTAGCAATAAGGAAGTGTTTGATGTGATGTTCCAAAAACACTTGCGAGTATTAATTTCATCTAAGAGAATGTAGTTAAGAGCAAATGAAAGCAACGATGAAAAGAGAAAGTTAATGTGAGAGCAAAACAAGTGCTTCCTAAGTATGCGGCGATTTTTGATAGTAGTGGTAGTGTTCCATAAGAAACTTGTTTAACATGTTACATTGCGGTATGGCGAGTTAGTGTTACACAGGGAAGAGGAAGCTTAAATTAAGCAAACCAAACCGAAACAAGTTGGGAGCAAATAGCATGCTGACTAAACATACATGACATTAACTGGGTACATGTAGGCATGGAGTTTCCCTAAATAAAGTCAATGAACGAACATTCGAAACAATGGTGAACACACAAGGCGAACAATATGTACAAACGAATAGCAATAATAATAATAATAATAATAATAATAATAACAATATTAATAATACAAATCATAAGAATAATAATAATAATTATAACACTAGTATAATAATAAAAATCATAACAATAATATTAATAATAATAATCGCTAATACATTGCTTTTCGTCAGTTTCTTATAATGACGATGTTGATGATACATATTAGATTGTGTAGTGTGTGCGCGCGTGTATCTATAGAAAGTTGTTGCTCAACATTGAATCTAAAACAAATAAAGTTAAACACAAACAACCGAACACTTGATGGAAGGGCTTAAATTAAAGAGAAGATATCTGTTCTGCCTCTTCTTGCTTAATTACTTATTCTCTGCAACGTAATACGAGAGCGAGTTAATAAGCGTATAAGTGAGCGCAAGAGTAAATCATGCAAAGACAAAAAAAACGTATTGTGGAAAATATACTAAAACGAACGTACGAAGTAGAACTCTAAACACACATAAAAATAGATTTTTTCTCGGTATATAGGATAACGACCATCAACGACCCCAACATTTTGTCACGACGCCAACAATTGCAATGAAAACAGTGACAACAACAAAAACAACAACAACATCAAATAACCAAGGCAACGCAGACACATTGTATTTATAATGTAATGTTGAGGTTTTCATTACGTGGCTATGGCTGTGTGTATTTGGATGACGATGACGTTGTGTACTTTGGGATTGATATAAAAAACAAAACAAAAACAAAAAAAAAAGAAAAAGCAAAACCAAAATGCTGCAAGAGAGGAGCCAACGACCCCTACTTTAAGACCAACACAACAAAACTGTACATAAAACCAATCCAATGTTGATGTGGATGTGTACATATTAAGTAACAAAAGCATAGTATTTGTGTTTTCAAAACAAGTGAATTAATTCTTTGCCGGCTAAGACCGAATCTTAAATGCTGCCCTGTTGCAAAAAAGGAAATAAAGAATGATACTTTGTAGTAAGCATAGATTAAGACCTGTTGAAGCATACTGATTAAGGGAGATGTTCGCCTTTTCTTTTTTTTTTGTGATGATAAACCTTTGAATAGCCCAGGGAAAAAGAATTGTTTTATTAACCGAAAATACGTTGTTTTGTAGATTACGTCAAAAATCGGTTAATATTTTTTCGAAGAAAACGACAGCAGTGATCAGAATATTTTTAAAACAATAAAGAAAAATCCGCGCCGAATTTTTAATTTAGATACCGCAAAACCTAGTAGACAAGAAGCGCGACTATTACGTTGGCATACCCGGTTTCAATTCCCTGCACGTGATACGATATCTCAATAATCGTTAGCTTGTGGCCGTAGCTACAGAAACGGCTCGATCGGTAACATTTATCGATCGGACATACACCTACCAAACTTGAGATCATTCCCAATTCCCCTTTCCCCTTTCTTTCTTCCTCTCCTGGCCATCACCGTTTGTACACGTAGAGAGGATATTCCCCTGAGCGACTGCTCATTAAAATAAACACAACACAACACAAATTGTTATTACATCTACACATAAACTTCCAGTGAAAGTTAACTGATATATTTTGTAATTACGTCCGATCTCTATGCCTAAATATACATAGAACCCTGCCCAGCTAATTATATATAGTATGCCTTTATGAAATTTTTAAAAATTGATTGATCACATTATTGGTTACATGAGACGTTATTATTATTGGCGTACGTGTTAACAGATCTTTTATAGAACACTAGCTTCTCAATCTAATAATAATGAACATAAGCAGTCACAACTCTTTGATGTTCTTAAATGTCCTAAGCTGTACGCGCGCTACGTATGGTAGACTTCTAAATCATTTATAGCCTCGGGATAGAACGGAACATGTTCACGTAAACTTCGAAGTTCCAATAAATGCGTATCACGAACTTGCATTAATTAAGTTCTTGGTTTTCGTACATATCGCTCGCTGCTATTGCTGATATATATATATAGTTACATCTCTCTCCATCACCCACTCTCCCTCTCTCTCTCTCTTTCTCTCTCTCTCCTTGTAGCCATCAAATGGCATTCATAGTGGATTGAAATTTGGACTTGATCAAGATCAGTACTAAGCAACTTTTAACCTGAACTTTTGCTAAATTTTTCCACTACATGATTAACTTTTTTTTGTATATTCTATTAGATTTCCCCTTTCAGAAGATGTGAAATTTAAATACATCAAAAAAGCGTTTAATTAAGTTTCATAGCTATGACGGGACCGTTTAATAGCTTTATATAATTTCGACATAAATTTCAGTTTTCACTTAATGTACGATGTTCTATACGTTTGACATACGCATAAAAGGAAGAATAACTGTGAACATCTGTCGCTAATTTACTACGTTATCTCCTTATATGTCCACATGATCTCTTTATAACTTACCATAGAAGTATTGATTACTCAAATTTGATATCAGAGTATTAACACTGCTGAAGACATTAGGAACCATGAAGGGTAGCTTTAGAGACCTAAATATTATTTTTAAAAATTTGAACTTTGAGCTCCTAATTCATATGATTTGGAAAATTTTAATTCTGGCTTGAAAAAGTTTCTCCGTTTATTCTAAAATTTGAAACTTTCCCACTAAGCACATTTCTTAGCGACAAGTACCGACGACCCAATCATGATCCTAAACTATGTCTGCAAAGGATTTTTTAATGTTTAATGGTTTCTTAATATATAGTTAGCTTTGTATGTCGGTATTGCCAATACAATTATTTATTATTGTTTTCATTAAGGTTACTGACCTCGGGCCTCAGGGTCGTTTAAGGTTATTGAACCTACTTTCTGTTCTGTATTTTTTCCCCTTCACCTTAATAGAAAATGTGCAGGCATGTTCATTTATGTGCCTCTGCCTATGCATGAGTATCCGCGCGAATGTGTGCGTTTACGGCTTTTAAAGTGTCTGCCATCGTTCTCACTAGGGGAAGAAATGTGTGTTAAATTCAAATACACATTCACATGTAAACGGTGAGTTGTGCAATCCTTTAAACGGTTTCTATAAACAGGAACAGCTGCAATTCACACACAAATAAGTTGTTGTTATTCTCGTTGTTGATATATTTGTAATATTAATATTAAAGCCTGTGCTCTAGCTGTCGTCGTCATCGTCATCATCGGTTTCACAATAAAAATTTTCTGCTCTAATCTATTGTGTTATTTTTCCTTTTTTTTTTTTCTTTTTTTTCCATTGAAAATAGTAATGCACACAATGCACAAATACTCTCTCGTGCACGCAGTCAAGCACACATACTCTTACGTGTTTGTTGCTTAATAATATTTCTACTTGTATGCCATGTTCCTGTATATGAATGTTTTGTATGGTAACGCGCTGTTCAGCAACATGTGTGCAAGCATTTTATGGTTGCCGCTCCTTTTGTTGTTGGCATTGTTGTTTTTATAATTGTGTAGAATTTATATATATTTATACATATATACATATATATTCACTATATATGTATGCGTATATATATATATTTATATATATATTCACTATATATATATATACATATATATTCGCTTTTTCACATAAACATATATGCTGTTGCTTCCAGTTCGCATTTATTTCTGTTGCAAAATTAGAAGTGCATTGTCGAAGGTTAGTTATAGCAAATATTTTTTTTGTGTGTTTTTTTTTTGCTTTTTATGTATATGACGTGCTTTTGTAGTCTTTGCACTTCCTACGGCGTAGTAGCGTTTATTTGGGTGGTTTCGTGCATTTCGTAGTAGTCGTAGGCAGACATAATTGCTGAATATCGGCTGCACTATTTATTAATTAAATTTTAGAGGAAGGATGATCAACTCTTGTTTGTTATATAATCGAAGTTTTTCTTAAAAATTAATGTCGCGATGTTGATTTAATCCATAAATTTTACTTGTCTTGATTGTTACCGATGATCGCGATCACTCTGCTGACCATCTAAATTTTGAAGGAAGAGCGAAAGCTTTTTTTTCTGATTCAGCAACACAAATCTAACCTTTTGTCAAACCCTTACCGTTACTTAGTGGCTAAAACGAAACGTTACCTTGCCTGGTGCCCCAAATGAAAGCGTTGAAAAGCACATAATTTTTATTAATCTCTAAAACGAGAAAGAGACGGAGACTTAGATCTAAACATACCAAGCAAGCGATGGTTCTCCCAGTATTCTAAGGTATCACAGGATTAATCTCGCATATTGTAGCTAAATTGTAAACAATGAAATGAGAATTATCTTTCGCAACTTAACCAATGTATATATACTAAATATGAAGTCGCGTTACCACCATAGAGGAAAACATTTCCTTATATAAGGTTGGATACATTATTTCTTGCAATATTAAAACATAGGGCACACTTAATAACGTATCTTTGTGAATTCGTTATGTCATAGCATTTTGTCTAGACCTTATGTCTCTTTTCCTTGTTTTTGAGTTTTAAATAAGCCGCATTAAAATATGCCATTGTAAGAAATCGTTTCTTTTCCTACTGAATTCCAAGTGTCAATGAAACGTAACACGACATGAAAAGGGGATTGTATTCCTTTTTTTGCGCATCTTCATCAAAATGGAAACGATTCTTAGATAAACAACGGGTCATCAATTTAAACGGGTGTTAAACAAAAAGTGGAATATCTAGGGAATACAGAGGAGAGGAGGATGTTTTAGTATGTTTCCGAAAAGTTTGACACAATGTTTTTTTGATCGTAGTCGATTTTTCTCAATAACAACCGTCATTATCTGATAGCTTTCCGCAAACATTTTATTAAACAATATGCCTTGCAATTTAAAATCTTTTAATTTGCTTTCTGTTCTGTACGATAAGTTATGGATCAATAGCATAACAACGTACAACGTTATTATTTTTAAATTCACATTTATGGTCTATCCTAAAGATTGATAATAATGCAGCTAAATGCAATATAAACTATTTTTAACAGTAACGGCAAATCGATAAAAAAGCAGTAACCAGTACTGAATACGCGGACTTTTGAAAGTTGTATAGATAGACGGTCTTCTCTTGCAATGTTTTCATGTTTTAATAATCGAGAATAATTTTCGATATTTTTTTTTTATTTTCTAGTGCAACCGCCTCTTTCAATCAACGGATGAAATTCAAATTTTCCCCTTATTTTGAAAATAACGAAAATACTGTAATTAACACGATTATAACTCGTAGATAAAATAATCGAAATGACATATAATTTTGACGTTTTGACACTTCATCAAAGTAATATGGAATTTTTTTTATTAAAGGAGACATCTATGCATCTGTCCTCGGACTTATTAATCGAATTATAGTTTGCATAACAAGTGGTCTGCACGTGATCTAAAAGATTGATTCAGTTGAATTTCTATTTCTTCCCATCCACTATGATATAATGCAGACGTTCACGAATACAATTCGACACGACGGGCTTTTTCTTTAGTACAATAAAAAAAAAAAGGCTTTTAAGCAAACATTAATTTAAAACTACACACGAGTGCCTGCTAGGATTATTTAGTATTCGAAATTAGAGAAATCTTCTTTCCTGATCCGAGAAATGACAGTCGCACGACTACCAAAGCATCGGTTGTAAGAGACTCATATCGAGGCGAATATAATTTTCTTACTTGTAAGGACGAATGCTAAGCATACTTCTCATTATAAAAAAAAAATTCGGTGCTCTTGTAGGTGTGACAATATATATATGCTTAATCAAGATTAGGCATTCGGAAATTTTATAGTCTGGTATAGAGATGACTTTGCTGATAAAAGCATTTCATCTGTCAAATAATTTACAACAAACGGATTGAAGAAAACAGCTGTTGCTTATAAAAAAAAAAAATGGGAAACGTGAAAAGTCGGGGAACAGTTAAGCATTTATTTAAAACAGTATTAAATAGCAACAAAATTTTTAAAGATATTCCACAAGTCCCCTAACTAGAGTTCCTCTCTTACTTCCTTGATTAAAAAATTAGTTAATGATTGAAAATTTTGACAAGTTTTACTTAAATGGAACCTTTTTACGTAGAAAGCATTTCTATATATCAAAAGTATATGAAAATAGTATATAATATATAATATAATATATATTATATGTAACATAATATATAATATAATATGTAATATAATATATAATATAATATATAATATAATATATAATTGTATAATAGTATTACTATCGATTGTCATTCCATTTAGGTCCGTAGGAAGCTAAAGGCAAATAAAAATTTTTCCCAAACATGTTCAGTCTCAAATTGCTTAAGAGTTTAAAATCGAGACGCATTTAAAGCGCAGCTTTAATAGAAGATGACAGGGTAAGCTAACCAACGAATATCACCCACAGTAATCATAAAATTTATATCATCTAAAGCAATTGTAAAGCGTTTTCCTTAAGTTGTTTAATTAATGCAAGTCTAACCTTCGATGAGGATCATAAGCTAAAAAAAAATAAATAAAATAAATGCTTTTGAACTTCGAGTCTGGAATGCTTTATAATTTATAATCCTTACCACAGACAATCTTTTCTTTAATCAGAGAAAACCTTCCCTTTATTAAAAAGAATTCTAAGAATAAAAATTCATTAATAACAAAAAAAATAAACGAATGCTGCTGCAATAAATGTTTTGATACTCGAATGCACAAGAAACGTCCTGTAATCCTTTTATTATCTTAAACAAAGAAAAAAAAAACAAAAAAAAAAACATCCAAGACAATGCTAAGCTATATATATATATTCCCTTTTATAATAAGTAGTTTTTTGTAGTTTTAATTTTTCATTTACAAGAAATTAATGCACGCATAAAGTGTTTTCCTTAAACACTACGACTATAGACCTTACAAGGGTTACTCAAATTACATAAATGCATAACGAAAGCGCATATGTGCGCTCACTCACATATGCTTAACACAAAATGAATAGTTTGAATAGAAAGAGAGAGAGTTAAACCATCTTACGTCGAATATCTTATTATTGTGTAGTTTAAAATAAATTCTTTAAGTTATTATTGCTAAGCATAGACTTGAACACAATGCTGTGTGAAGAGAAAATTATAATCACCACGACAACAATAATAACTGGGAGTTTAATGTATATCTCAGACTTCTTTAACACGCTATTATTTACATTCGAATGACCCTCGCACTTGCATATGGAATGATTTGCTTGTATTTTAGATATTTTTTAGTTGACAGTCACTTCTTGTTTACAAATCGGTTACAGTCTTAGATTTCAAATCGAAGAAGCTACGACATGTATCTTCAGCCACAATAGATAAGAACTAACTGTAATTAATTAACTAACTATAGGCTAAATATCTACAGACTAAAATGAAGTTGATAAAGACTTGAGAGCCAAATAATTTTAGCGTATTCGTCAATGATATTTAAAATGGCCCTGAGATACTGTCACATATAAGTTCGCAAATTGATTGGTATCATTTCTGGTGCAAAATTTTAGATGGTCTTAGTAAGTATTTTTGCATAAATTTGTACCTTAATATTTTCTATAAATTGCGTACAATATCGTAGTAAAAATTTCGATAACGTTTTTCACAATTGTTTCCCAGCTTCGACATGAAGCTTACAAAGTGTCGTACATTAAATAAAACCTGAGATTTGTGCCAATATATTTAAAAACTTTTCATCAAACTTCTTAACTTAACGGTTAATGCTATACCTTGTAAGCAAGCTATTATCGATTATTCACGGATTAATGTAGAATTAATTAATACAATAAAATAAATGTTTTACTCATTTTTTCTGATGCTTAAGATAATTTTTTAATAATTAAAAAAAAAACAAAATGGGAGCTATGCGGCTCTCGTAAAAAACAACAGCTTTAGTCAGATTCCGCATGGGATTAATGTGGATGCCTAGTCGTAAAGATCCTAGCACTACGTTGCTTCTAAGTACTATCTAAGAGGATTAATTTTCAGCGAGCAACAGCAGATGACCCCTGGAGGCGTAAACAATCCCATGATAGACATAAATCTTATGTCAACGTAACAACTCCGAGGTGGCAGAATAAAGCACTGGATACTGTCCAGATGATTTCCCTCTGATGGTGATTTCCCATTTACGAATACCTAACACCCACTTACAAAAAATAAGTGTAAAGCACCGAAAAGGTTTACGCGTATGCACACCAATTATTGAATGAATTGAACTTTTCTAGAGAAGTAAAACCTTTTGATGCCGATAATAGGAAATTTTTCATTATAATCAAGAAGTACACAGACGTCAAAAGGAAGTGTGCATCTAGTAAAAGAAATACATTAATAAATCTTCTTTCTTTACAATTGAAGTGGTTGATGGGGTTTTGTTTCATAAAAATATTTAAAATGAAAAATTTTTTTTTAATAAAAATTTTTTAATTTAAAATTTTTTGCAATATCTCATATTTCTAGGGAATCTTTCTGTCAAGCAGCCTGTAGCCATATATGAAACGTCACAGTCAAGGTCAATGTGCGTACATCAATCAACAAAAAACTCACCAAAACAAACTAAGAAAAAAAAAAAAAAAACAACGAACCCCCAGGTAAGCGACATAGCGTAGAACTTTATTTTTCTCCACACAAAGAATTAATTAACCAAAAATACTAAAGATACTACGAAACGAAACCAAAATATGAAAATCTACTATGAATCACCGCTTTTAAGTCAAACTATACTAAAAAATACTTGGGAAAGACTTTTTAAGAGTTTAACACACATTGAAGAGAGGAAGTAATACAAAGAGTTATTATTATTTGGTGACTCTTCTTTAAAGTGCGAAAAAAATCTTCTTTTTTTTTTTTAAATAACAACAAAAGCAAAACGAAAACTAAAGTAAATGCAACAACAAGAATGGCTAGGTCGGTCGTTCACCTGCAGTACACACTCGTACAACAAAATACTGAAGGCATGCATAAATATTTCAACCACAGAGTGCATGAGTAAATATGAGTAAAAAGATGGGCGCCATCTGGCGACTGCGTACACATACACGCTATTACAAATGTGTGAGTAAAATGTAACAGATGCTCAAGCGTATAAATCGCAATCATGGAGAAAGGGCTTCACACCATTTTACACTCTCTTGAGAACGAATAAAGGTTAAAGAGTAAGAAAAAATGTTCTCTTTTGAATTAATGGGGAAAAAAAAGAGTACAAATAAAATTATTTCTTCCTCTTGAAAAATTACAACATAACGTGGGGTTCCATCTCCCTTATTGTTTTCGTTGTTGTTGTTGTTGTCGATTTTCTTTTTATTGTATTTTCTGCTCCCCAGAGTTTAATGACATTTTTACGGTATTTGTTTATATTCTACATGCCAGCATACATCCACATTAAATATGTGTTAGTATGCGTATAATAGACAGAGATAGCCTGCTCAACCTCAAACATTCTGCCTTTAAAGTTTATTGGCATTGTATGTGCCATTCGTAATAATGACGTACTTAACATCTAACGGAAACTCCTGCTCCAAAAAAAGCCGTAAAACAAATTTAAAAAAGATTAATTTATTAAAATAATAGCTAGAATAACAACAAAGCTCAAATACTTTACGATTAATTCTAGATAAAATGTTTAAATTTTTCGTTATCTTCATGACAAATTGGTATACTAACTTTGTCAATACGTTTGCTATACACGATATACAAAGTAAGCATTTTCTTAATTAGTTTGAGATTTTTTTACCGATTTATTCATTTGTCTGTGATCGATTATGCACTTAAGTTTAAATTGAAGATCTCTGCACGTTTAGTTCTTGAGAACAGATCAAATTTAAAGACGGTCTGGTAGTGTTTGTAAGCACTTGGTTCTTTCAGCCGTACTCCTCTTTTTTAGATTCCTGACAGTAGAAGTACCAAAAAAGCGCATACATGCAACGAGAGAGATTTTGGGATATATTAACAGAAGATAAGAAAAAATTTTAAACGTTATGTACGACCTACGCGAAAATAACTATTTTTCTCTTTTCGGCTAAGTTCCAGAAATTTGCTTCCAAAAGATAAACCGAAAAAGGAACAAATTTCTAATTACTTTTTTGTGCTTCTAACAACTTAAGGAAAAAGAAAAGATTTTAAATTCTTTTCTTCAATAGCTTTTGACAACTTACGCCAGCATTAGTCTCTTTACTGGACAAACTTACTTGAGCCAAATTAATGAGTTTGTAGTTCTAGAACTCATTAGAAGAGGACATTTCACCAACATTTTAATACTACTCAGATATCATGTGAAGGGTATTGAAATTTCGCCTCAGGACGTATACATTTTTCCTACTTGTTTTGTCTTTTGTAGTTTCAATATCATTCTGAATGGGTTTGTGTGGGTGCATATATGTTTGGTTGTCAAGTTCATACACCTCTCTTTTATTCGCTCTCTTCTGATGACTGTATTGTCATCTCTCTCCCTCTCTCCCTCTCTCTCTCTTTCTCTTTTTCTTGTTTGCACTCCATTTCGACATAATATTCTTCCTGCTGTTGTTACTGCGTCGGCCCTTTCCTCTTCTTATTGTCGACTTCTAATTGGTTTTTTTTTTCGAATTTGCTAAATGTGTGTTAGCTTCGGTCATTCACTTTGAACGTGTGCCCTTCTTCATTTGTTCTTAATGTTGTTGCTGTTTTTTTTACCATTTTCTTAGTAAACTATGCGCGCGCTTTTTCTCTTATTCTTCTTTTCTCTGCTACAGCATTAATGCTTAAGTTTTCGGTCACTCTGTGCTGTTTCAAGTAGTTAGTTAGCTTGCCATGAATACGTGCGTGTATTTGCGCCTACGTATATATATATATATATATATATATATATATATATGTAGTTGTTTGCATGGAGTCAATAGGGAAATATAGAAATGTGTACTTAGTAGACATTAAACAAAGTTAAACAGTCATGACCTAATAGGTTTTACGCAAATTGACCTAAACCGATTACTATGTCGTCAATGCGACTGACTTCGCAATACATTGACTGTGCACATGAGATGTTTTTAATATATAATAATAGAAAATTTCGGAAAATCCTTTACTTGCTATGTCTACCTTTAATGGTACGAAAAAAAAAAAAAAACTTTAGAATCAAGCACCGTGCAGTTGACAGACCCTAAAAATAAAAAAAATATATTAAATGTGTTTCGAAGCTGGTTCTCCGTTTAATTAAATCATTGCAATATAAGCGTTAATTTGAAGGGATATTTTTTTGATGAAAATACGATGATTTCATTGAGAAACGTTGAACAATATGTGATCTTGTCCATCGCTAAGAGCTACTTTTTCCTAACTTGTTGGTGACTTGTGTGAATACGGAATCAAAAGAACAACTGATCTATGGATTGATGGAAGAAGAACTATTTCTTATAATCGCAATGCAAATCGTAAACTTTATCGAAATATCACAAAAGTAATAATCTAAAATGAGATATAGGCAGACATTAGGCAGACAGACGGAAAGAACGAATTGTTCAGAAAATAATTTCAAAAATTATTTTGTATCGATTGATGTAGCTAAAGAGAAGTCTATCACGCCTCCCATATACCCACGTAATACTAATAATTGGAGACAATAAAAATACACGCTTACAATAGACCGTACCTTTCTATGAATACGCATTACAAGTTGCTTTAGTTTATACCCTTTTCTAGATCAGAAATAAAAACTGCAGTAATTGTCATCACAGAATACTCTGCACGTAAGAAAGCTATGTTTTTTTTTTATGACAGTATTTGCAGAAGTTGTTAAAACTTTAATTGTTACGCGGATTTGCAAGGATAAAACGAGCAATATTTTTTTTTCTTTTTGACAATAAAAGCATATTGTATTCAAACTCTTAAGATATACGTCGTAAAACTTGAATTTTCAAAATTTTGAAAATTCAACCATTTGAGATTTTGTTTTCGAATTCGTTCGTGTCGACAATAGCGTTCTCGTGGCGGTGATAGCTTTATTTGATATGGAAAAACCAAATTCCTTTTGCTAATAAGTAAGCACAGCTCGTGATTGCATGACGGATTTAAGAAAAAAAATTTAAATTTAAATTTTCGACAGAATTGAGTACAGAAAAAGGAAAATTTCTCGTAAAGTTCAAAATATATGTTCCCCTGTAAAATAAGTTGCGGTAAAAAAAAAAGAAAAAAAAAAGAACACATTTGTTCGATTATTAACCTGTCCTATCTGGAAGGATTGTGCAAAACTTCAATAAGATCTGTCACAGAGAGATCATATCCAGCAACTTTAAAAATAAAGTTTTGATAAAAAAAAATTGATGTACATTACACATAAGTTAATCTACAATTCGCTTCGCGAAGAAATGTTCACGCTAAATCATTGTAGTCTGGCAAGCCCTACTTTTAAATACTCTACATCTACTCTTCGTCTATTATATACCTTCACTTACCCACAAATTATACATTTTTGATGTAAAAAGTCTACTTTTAAAAATCTATTTTTACAAAATTTTATTATAAGATATGAAAAATTTGATTTTTTTTGCAGTATAAAGCCTTATTTATTATAAGGATATTGTTATGAAAGCGAGTTGAAAAAGTGGTTATACAAATTGGTCGCGTCCATTTAGTATCCCAAATTATAATTTTTTAAAAGCCATTTTTGTCGAGAATTGCTACATTTTGAAGCTTTTTATATTTATATGAAAATCCTTCGTAAGAATGGTCCGATCCAATCCATTTTCAATAGCATTCATTATTGCGTTGTAACAAACCAAACATAGCCATAGAATGTATTGTTTTGCAGATTATACCAAAAATCGATTAACATTTTTAAGAAAAAGATTACGGCAGTGTTCGGAATATTTAAAAAAAAAAACATAAAATAAAGACAATTCCTCAGCGAATTTCTAACTAAGCGTAGCCTAGTAGATAAGAAGAACGACTATTAAGTTGACATAGCCAGATCCAATTCCCCGTACAATTGATCACATTTTAACTGCAATCCGTATATGATTACAGTTATAATGAATGCTCGATCGTTAAAGAGAGGTGTAACATTTACTGAACGAATACACAAAACCCCCAAACTTTAACTACACCTTGTTACTTTTTGCTAGCCATGTTTTACAGTTCACGGAGAAAATAAAAAGAAATATTTCAATCATCATCATTCATCAAAATAGCTCGAAAATTGTGGTCTGTAGTTTAGGCAGACTTTAGAAATCTTTAAATCAATTCAAAAAATTATTTTGAAAAACTCTCTGCAATTATTCTAAATGTTTCATATAGGTGGACGATCTTAACATAGCCTCTACCGCAGTTGGTTTGGGGGATTGAAAAATATTCTTTTTTCTTTTTTTTTTTCGAGAACGCATAGTTTGATAATTTCTGAATTCTGTTTACATCCTTACAAAACAAACAAGATCAATTTTAAGAAAACAAGTACGAAAACTATATTCAGCTTCCAATCTATAGTGGATACTGTTTAGTTTCAGATAAATATTGCGTCTAAATATAAAATATTTCGATTGACTAATCAATAAGAAGATTATCTATCTGTGGGTTCGTAGCATTCTAGTTGTAGTAGAGGTCGATAGATGACTTGGCTTAGCCGACATCACTATTAATTACTCGACCCAACTGAGAATAATTATGAAAATAATTTCAAACATTAAAATAGAAAATGTAGAAAAATTTACAACTTTCCATTAAATAAAGCGTGTAAAAATATCCAATTGAAAAGAATGTGGTTTACAACAAATATTCCTCGAATGCGACATAATACTGTAACCAAAATGTCGTAAGATGTTTTCCAATTAAATCGTGCGATTTTATTCAAACGATCAGTTTTGTTTTCTTAGGTTGGCAACGCCCTAACTTATAGCTGCATGAAATTTCATTCTAATGTTTTCAGTATTTTGTGAAGAACATTATGCAGGTGAGTTAACTGATAACGAATAGAACATGAGAACCAGCATATAATAGAAATCCAATGGGCAAAATGTAATATTTGTGACATGTTTCGTAAGGTTTATAAGGAAAGAAAGTAAACTCAAATGCTTTGAATTACTGAATCTCTAGTTGCTGTAACTAAATTCCCCCTTTAATTTTGTAAACAGTTTTCTGTAAATAATTCTCGATTTTTTTTTAAACAATTTACGGCACTCTATTCACTTGATATTCAGTGAAACTGCAAAACTAGTCAAAGGAATGTTATGTATAACGGGTGACACGTGAAAAGAATTGTACGTAAAACATAATATTGAAACGATATTAAAAATTTTAAATATATATTTCAAAGTTTATTTGTATATCCTCTACATCGGTTAATATATTTATAGCACAGCATGCATTGCAAAATTGCGAGAACTCTGTTAGAGTAGCTCGGAAAAAATTTCATACTGATATGTTAAATAGAGTTCTCATAAAACTGAAAAAATTATCAAAACATCAAGCGATTTAATATTCATGTAAAAATGATTAGCTGAGAAAGAAATTTAAGAGTATTTAGTGTCATGCACTACAGAAACGAATTTTGTATCTGAATTTGGTACGTGATCGTAGAAACATTCTAATCCTAAAAGCCATCGATCGTCCAAAAATTTTATTTTTAAAGAAATTTTAATAAAGTACAAAATATGTGTCAATAGAAAACCGTAAGTTAACTAAAGAAGAGCTAGCTGACGGTATAAACATCTCCTACGGATAAGTTCATACAATCCTAAACAATATCTGATTTACGAGAGGGCTATTACCAAGATGAGATTTGGTTAACATTTGAATTTCGCGTGTCAAGACATAGATTTACCACTTCGATAACAAATCGCAAAATGAACTGATCAACCCAATTCTTCAACTACTAAGCAGTCAAAGTGGTGTCGGTCTTATGGGATTCGGATTCAAAATTTTTTGAAGTCATTACAATAAAAGAAGACTATTATTTGGAATGTTTTAATACAGAGAATGAGAAAAAATTCAATTTACAGATTTTTCAATACAAAATTATTCAGGACAACGCTTCGACATCCAAAAAGGGCTTAACGGCAATAATCAAACTGAAAAACTTAAAATACGATCCTACGTTGCTCCTTAGTGTTGACTCTCTTTCAACTTCATTTGTTCTCAAACTTTATAAGTTTCTAATTTGGAAAACTTATCTCATATTAAATAGCGAAGCAATACAAGCGGTAGAGGGTTATTTGGGATATCTCTCCAAAAATTGCTTCAGCACTAGAATATGTAAGTTTGAGAATCACTACAAAAATACGTTGAATTTAAGAGAGATTATGTTTCGCGTTACAATTATAGGTTGAAAATATTGTTGACTGCCTTAATCTTAAGTAAGTGCGTAAGGTTTGATGGACCGAATTCCCTTTCAATTTAATTTGTGATATTGAAGTGAAGTACAGGTGCTTTGCTTCAAATTTTCCTTCGAATATTTGCGGTTTTGAATTTAGTTTATTTCTCGGTGTTACAAATGGAGTGACAACTTGAGTAACTCATCACAGAAGAAAAAGAAAAGACTTACTTTCGCGGTGAGTATATTTGTATATATATATATATATATATACATATTCATTAAACGTCCGTTATTAGACTTCGGTGTAAAAATATGTCGTAAAAATTAATGGTCAACAACAACAACATCGTGGTACTGAAATGTTAAAGGTGTTTTCCTTTAAAATCAAGAAAATGGTAATTTTTAGCGATTTGTTGTTTTCTGCTTTTTTGGTTTAAACCTACATAATTACACACAGAGACCTATGTACCGTTCGATTGATTGCATGCTTGTGTCATTTAATGAAAAAAAACAAAAAAAAATGTTAATAAACTTTATTACTATTTGTTGTTGTTCGATAAATTCCTAAGTTTTTATTTCTCTGTTGTACTGATTTTAAATCAATACTAACGTTATTGCAGTTGTAACTAGAATTTCACTCGTTTCTTATATTTGTCCCTAACCAACGTACGTACGTAGTTATGTTCAATTTCTTATCCGATTGGTAAAAATAAGAAATAGAGTTCGCCAACTTAAAAAAAGTATATATTCGTCTTCTTAATGACACATTCCTGCTACACTTATGCATGACTGTCCTTCGTCGGACTATAAGTCTCTAGTTTCCTGATAAACCGCCCACTTTCAATTAAAATCTCTCTCGATATTCCAATTCCAAAATTGGTATTCCAATTTAAATCGATACAACAGGAAAAAAAACCGAAGAACTTAAATTTGATTCATATCTTTAGTCATCATTTCGAGAGATTGTATAGGGAAAATGATCATTGAATGTTTACAATTATGCTCTATAGTCATATACTAATCAATTACTTCAGTTTTATGATATACTAGGGAAACCAAAAACGTGTGTTCGTTTCGCGTAACAAATATTATAATAAATATTCACTTCTCACTCCATACGCATCAGGATTTGAAAATTGGATTTTTAAGATTCATAACAAATATGAGCAAGAGAAGAAAGGAATCGGCTGATTATCGATCTCTGTCGAAATAATAATTACGGTAACGAGGTTTTGTTTTTTGGAAATTCTCTTTTTTGCTTCCATCAACTTGTAGATATCTACGTCCATGCATTAATTTCTAACAAAAATGAATCAAAAATCAAATAAATTTATTCGACTAAATCTTCAGAAACAACGTATATTGGACCATCATCATTCGTCACAAATGTGGCGGTCGACTTCTATTAAAATCTTCGAGCGAAAATTACGAGATATCTATTCCGAATATATCGAAATATCCTTCGTATCAGCTGAGAACATATCAGCCTTAATTATTGGATAAAACTAAAGATTAGTTATATGGCATGCAGACGCTGTTCGCATTTCAACTTTTTATTTCCGAAACACCAAAAGGTCATCCCAAGTTCACCGAAAATTATATATAGAAGTTCATTAGAAAAGAAAATAGAGCAAATACCTGAGTAAAAGCGTGTCTGATGGGATTAGGTTATGATCTTAAGTCCTGAAGATTTTTATATGTAAGATGTTCTTTATTTGCCCTACGCTACTGATGTCTCTAAAATATGCGTCTATTCCATTAAGTATGTATGTGGTACGTTTTTCTTCCCTTTTTTTTATGATCAGCTGTGCTGTATACATGTACAAATGCGATTATAGTTAAGGGGCAAGAAGATTACGAAAGAGACAGACAGAGAGAGAGAGAGAGAGAGAGAGAGAGAGCGGGAGGGAGGGAGAGATAGAGAGACAGAGAGGGTGGGGGAGAGGGAGAGAGAGATGTGTACCCGATCGTGAAATGTTATGCCTTTACCGATCAAGAATTTATTATAGCTGAGCCCACTGTCCAACTCTCATTATCGTATAGTCTACCGCATCTGAAATTGAAATTCAAAATCTACATCTCTATGCTGGAAATAACCTCAACATCGGTCTCCAATTAATTTGTTCACTTTATTCACGGAAGTGTAATGATTGTATTTTATTCAAAATTTTTAACTTACGCTTTCAACGTAAGTATATTTGATGATTTAAATATTTATGTTATCAAAGTATAGTTTAAACAGGATAAGATATCTTTCAAATGGTGAAAGGGAATGTTTTCGCTAACCTAACCTATTATAACAAGTTTACTATCATATATTATGTATATATATATATATATATATATATATATGTATTACATTTTTTTGATGTAAAATATTTCCCTTAGATTAAAAAACATATTTAAAAAGAAGAAACGAAAAACAAACAAACAAAAATTCTAGTGATAGGCATCGAAAACTTCGTTCTAATCCGAATATAGTTTCTTTCTTGCGTTTTGCGTTTTTTTTATTTATTTTTTTTAAATTATTATTGTGTTACTAGCATTTCTGGCTTGTTGTTCTTGTTACTGTTGTTGTTGTGCTCATTTGCAGTCTTTCAGTACAAAATATTTTAAGTTCAAGTACCGTTATCTAGTTAGTTTTGAAAATACCATCGCTCACACAACTACGCACATTTATTGCTTTGAATGACGGTATGAATAAGCAACCGATAGGCCAAACGCTAACTATTACTACTACTACTACTACTACTACTACCACTAACACTTGCCTGAGCTTTTGTTTACTATATACGATAAAACCGACATTAACGTTGATGTTAATGTTGTTGTTGTTGTTAAACTGTTTGCATATGCTATGAATGCTAATTGCCATTATGTTAATATCGTTGTTGCGCCGAGCTTGTGGTGGCAATAGTCGCCTAAATGTACGACTAGAAAACAAAAAAAAACAAAAACAAAAATTATGTAATCATTAGGGACATCGATCATGCTTTGCGAAATACTTTAATTTTCTAGCAATGCCCTATAACCCTCTATAAAATAATATTCAAGAAATTGATTTTATATAATAAGAGAAGTAACTGAAGCAGCAGTAATTAGTAATCGGTTTTTACCGAAAAATATAAATTAGCTTTAGAAGTTAACGTTAAAACATTTTTATATATTTTTTTACAAGGCGTTCCATTTAACATGAACTTAGAAAAGCTTTAAGACATTAACCGAATTTCCTATGAAGTCAAAGTTTTCAATCAACAAATGAAGTGAGCGAGTTACCGTTAGACAGTATGAAAGTCAGATGAGACAAATAAATAAATTGGACATCTCTGCGAGGCGGTTCATTGTTCTCATCACAAATGAGGTGAGTTTTTTTTTCACGCATATTTTGCTTTACATCGATTTTACAGATATGGAACAATACCGTCCTGTTGTCGTTTGACCGATTTAAAGGTAATTAACTCTTAAAATGTATTTTACATCCAAAAAAAAAAAAAAAAGAGAATAGTGCCACAAGCGGTTTTGAAGATTTTGTTCGTTTTGCGTGGTTTGGAAATAAACAATTAAACGTAATTTACTTTGTGGTTTGTGGTTGTATATCTCTCTTAGGATTATAACTATAAACCAAAATCTGATATGCAGGTGCGACGAACCAATGAATAAAGTCATTTTATTCTATTAAAAAAGCAATGCAAACGTGTTGAAAAAATTTATTGATTTTATTGGCATTTTCTAGCGAGTCTAAAAAATTGTTCCACCCAGTCCGCCCATACATTTCTCTTGCTCTTGCTAAGATCTCTCACAAATGTTAAGGCTTGCTGTTGCTTAATCAATTCATCGATTCTACAAAACCAAAACATAGAAATATTGAATCATTTCCGTAGCACTCGCATACTTTGAACGACTGGATGATTATTAACACCGACAGATAGGTAAGCATTTTGCCAAAAGGGTCGCAACTCCTAACAGAAAAAAAAAAGAAAGGAGACGCCATAATGACATGAATATCAAATACTGCATCGATTTAGATCTATATGTGTCTCCATTAGCGTAATGTTTGCAGCAAACGCTTAAGATATTGGCTTCAAATTGACTTCAAAAAACACTGAAAATTCTTAATGGGCCCATTTTTGCGATTATTCCTCTTATAACGTATCATTTGAAAGAAGTCTTTATATATGAAAATAAAAATTGCAATCTCTAATATTTTTTGTTACAAATTGGAATTGGAAACAAGTATTTTGACATATAAAATAAATTTGAAAAATTTGGATCAGATGGAATCATCCTACATAAACGTTCCTATGAAAAGTAAGGCTTTACATGGCAGAAAGTTCTCATATTTGATAAATACAGTGACGAGTAGAATCGAAAAACCTTCATCCATGCAAAAAATATTAGATTCTTAACTTTAAATTGTAAGAGACGAAGTAATGTAGGTCGCGTCACTCTACCCCTGTTATAGATTATGAGTTAGAGCTTTCTTTATCTATTCAGGGCGAAGTCGATTCTATTTGAAGATTGAGTTTACCTTCTCAACTAAGAGCTTCTTAAGTTACTGAAAAAAAACAATTCTGCAAAAGCTTCTAGGTTAACCTGATTGATATCAGCTTCAAGAGAAATCGATTAACTAAATCTGTCTGTTTCTCTGTCTGTCCACCAGATGCAATCACAATGTTGCTTTCAAAACTTTGCTTAGCTCTTATTCAAGCTTTTCATCTCCACTTAGATTAGTTCTAATAGCAGCGAAATTCAATCCATCCGGACACGCCCACAGTTAATCAAAATGTCTGAAAGATGATGAAATTTTAACTGACTATTGTTGATTTAATTCAAGTGTACACGAGTATTTATGGCTGAAACACGAGAGGCAAAATGAAGAAAACGCAGAGAAAAGCCACAGAGACACGAAGAAAAAGCTTTTCATGTATTTGGTTATATCAATAAGTGAACTTGTAAGTTAATCGTAATCACAGTGTGTCCCTTTCATAAATAACCAATAAAACTAAAGAAATTGGAATAAAAGAAAATATTATTGTTAAAGGTAGATCGTAATTATCGATTGCAGCAGCTCTGGTTATTAGAAGGTGTAATCATTTTGTTGTAGTTTTCAAAACGAATAAAAATCCAAAACATGATATTAATTAAACGACACCACCACGCTATCAAGGGTTAATGAAGACGAAGTTTAATCAAAAAATCCTATCTATATATATATACATATATATATATATATAGCAGCGGGAGTAAATAGGAAAAGAAAATATTCTTTTTATTAGAGTACGATTGCAAAAGCTATATATTTATGCATATATATGTATTTATTAATAAAGAATTTATTAAACTAAAGTCACTGAACGGACATTGAACTTTTATTTGTGAATATTTACTTTTTCTTTTATTTATTTTTATTATTAATTATATATAAAATTACGTTGTAATTGAATGTCAGCACTATTGCAAACCGAATAGAAAAAGAAAAATATAAAGAAATTAAATCAGTTGCTAAGCAAACAGAATAATTATAAAGCAATAATTGCTATCCGAAGAGTTTTTTTTTTTTTTTTTTTTTTTTTTTTTTTTTTTTTTTTTTTTTAATAGGAAACGTTACTAAAGAATGCGATAAAACTATTAAAAATTTATCAAAAATCAAGTAAAGTAACTAAGCACTCGGTCATTATTAAAATGTGTGAGTTAAAATGCATGTGAATAACTTGAGCACGAAGGTATTCAGAATTCTTGATGAGATGTAAAATAATTATTTGTTCACAGCTTTTTATAAGTGAATCATTCAATCATAGGACATAGGACGGCTATTACGTTTACTATAAACGATCATATTCAATGATATTTAAGCGAGTACATGAAACAAAGACGATTTTATTATTTTATTATTCTTATAAATATGGCCGCCGTAAGAGATGTTTTGGAAAATTATTAGAAAGACTCGAAGATATATTTTAAATACAAAATAACGCAGACAGAAGGATAAAGGCATAACACTTACTGAACAGTCAGACATCTCTCACCCTGCGGCCACTCCCTTTATCTCTCTCAACTCTCTTCTTTCTGACCATCTCTCCTACATATGTGAAAGCACGATGATGTTAAGAACGAAGTGGTAAGGGTGTGACTATCGTTTAGGAAGTGTATGTATGTCAGCGTTTCACTATACCTACAGCCAGCCACACGTCAATCATAATTCAAATATATTCTATCACAGTAGGAATTGTGGGTATACCAACTTAATAGTGGATACTTCCTATCTACTAGATTATGCGGTAGATGAAAGTAAATAGCGTCTTAAAGATCAACATCTCTTTGGTGAAATTTTGCAAACTTCTTCGGGTCGCCCGGGCTTCTCACTCACGTCTCTTATAGCACATCCGCATTATACAACGCAAATCTGTTTAGGAATTCACGATACACACTGCTAGATTGTTTTATGAAACGCGTTGAAGGTACAATTTTTTCTTGGCTACATTCACACATTTCGTCAAATAGTTTTTCACACACATTCGCACAAATTGGAAGACACATCTCAGATGGTAAAAATATGTACAGAAAACATTAATTATAATTTCGAGACGGAATCAGCTATGTGCCCAAATTTCTCTATAGAACTAAGCGCAGACATGAAAAGACATAAGAGAGATCCATGTAAAGATTTGTCGAGTAATCGATTTTAAACTTTGTGTTCGTTGAGTCAATGGGTATACGAAAATCGCTTTAAGATTCGCTATTATAAATTCCTATATCAATGCTACTTAGTGGACCGGATGTGGACAAGTTTACATAAAATGCTTACAATTATAATATATAGGAATAAATTCGAATTTCTATGTTATGTCACAAACAAAAAATATTTAAATCCCTCGCGCGTTCTCTCTTTTTTACTCTTATTTGCTATTAATGTAAAGTCTTATAATCGTCTTATTCCCATCGTCCTTCCCCTTAAGAAAAGATTTCCGTTTTTCTTATCCCACCACTGAGTTATGGAAAAAAAGCTAGTGCAGAAGGATAAGCATAAAAATTTGGCAACATTGCCGAATTGTGTAATTTGAACTGAGCCAACACACGCACACTTCAGGTTCAATGAACTACTAACCAAAAGAAGAAAAAAAAAATTGAAAAAAATCTGAAATAACGAACAAAAAATTATAGAGCTTACGAGCGAACTTTAGTAACAGCACGGAAAACATACATTTGTACATACATTTATTGCTCACGCACTTTGTAAGTTTGTTTTTTAATGGCCACCATCACCACCACCACCACCATCATCATCATCGTCATCGTCATCGTCATCAATGGCAGAGCATACTAACTAAGTCAAGTCGTTTGTTATGAATGAATGAAAGCATAAAGAAAGACTTTATAAGGCATATAAATAAGTATTCTTAGATGGACGTGTGGTGGGTACTTAAAGTATTCGACTTAAGCTTTATATACAACGTTGTGTTTAGTGTATTTTTTAATTTTTTTTTTTCTTGTTTTTGGAATTTTATTACAGTTAAAATGCTGTGCGTACCGTTTTCAAGCAAAACACGTAAGGAGTGTATTGTTGGCAATAGATATGAAGGAAGCTTATTACACGCCGGTTGAAAGCAGGGTGTGCTTGAATAATTTTTTATATGTATGTATGTTGTCATTATTGGTGTTGTTGTTGTTGTTGTTGTTTTGCTTTGTTATGTGGAGCAAAGTAATGACAAAAGCTTACGAAACATTAAATTACATCAAAAAATATATGATATTAAAGAATTTTGTTGTTTCCCTTCGAAAAATTTTGTAGACTCGAAAAGAATAAAAATCATAATTATACATAAGAAAAGTTTTATGAATGGATGGCTTAAATACATTTATATTGTTTTCCTTTAAAGATAAAAGTGAGAGCTTCAAAATTACAAGCGAAATTTGCGAGAGCTTTATGAACTCAACAATTTTGTCCCCCATATTCGGAATTCAGGGATCGATTTAAAATTCTCTATATCGATCGTAATGTTCATTTGTGGACTAGTGGTTCTCGTTATCGAACAACATTTAACGAGTTAAACTGAGACGAAACAAAAGAAGAAGTCATTTTGCAAAAAAAAAAAGTTGCGCGTTAATGAGAACCGTTAGCCCAAAGTCTGCGAAATTATGTAACTTGAATCTCTCTCTACAGCGCCCTTCAACTTTAACCAAAATCTTCACTTCGTATATACGGACTTAGGTTAATTTGTTTAATAGTTGATAAATATTTGTAGTAATAAATTTCAAATTTATCTTCAGATCGTTCTCAATGTTATTCACTTAAGCTAACAAGTTTCCAAAGCTATGCAAGAATTTTTTTTTTTTTTTTTTGTTAAAAGACATTTACTTTGCTGGATAAATCCATTTCTACATTTTAATATATAGAATAAACGTTTACTCACATTTCCAGTTGTGGCAAACGTTTTCCCACCATTCCAGTTGCTTCGAATAAGAAGTTCCATCGAAAAAAAAGAAGAAAACCGTATACAAATTTTAATAAAAAAAATTTAAAAAAAAATCGAATAGAAAATATTGGTCTTATGTAAAAACTCGGAAGCGGAAGTCGAACATATTCCGAAAGCAAGTTATTTCGTATCAACCAAAAATGTTAATATTACGTTCGATCCCTACAAGTATGAAATACCAGTCGTTAATGATTCAAATTATCGCGATCGTAATTATTTTTAGGATCAAAATCTTTCCAACAAATTTTTAAAGCGCCAATGCCAGCCGTTTGTGGACATCGTCTGTATCACTGTTGCGATAACTTGCAGTATATAGATAGATTCCCTTAGTACTGCATAATTCTAAATACAATCATGTTTGCGTGGCTTTATAATTTATACACTTTTTATTTAAATCGGATTTTTCCATTTGTTGGTAAATTCTTTCAAATTAGATTTTCAAATTTTCATACCAATGCTCAGTAAAAAAAGTTCCGGTAAGGAGTCATTAAAGCAGAAGAACACAGCTGCTTTAATGATATGAAAACTCTCTTCGATAAATCGGAAAAATCATCCCCTAACATAAGTTTATATGCGTTCCTATGTTAAAAAAAAAATAATAAATAAATGAATAAATAAATAAAAAGCAATAAACAGAATTTCTTTTTTTTTTGTTTTTGCCGCTGTTAGGAAAATAAAACGCACACGCACAATCAACTAATGCCGAAGAACCTTCAAAATGTATTTCAATGTCAAATAACCCTCAGGTTTTCGGTTGCTGCTGCTCCCGGCCGTTTTTCCGCTTTTTTTTCTTGTCTTTTAAATTATAACGCAAAATACAAAACATATATAACGCAGGAATAAATTATATACGCACGCACACACACATTCACACACATATTTCGTTAGCTATATGTACTTTATATGTTAAATGTAAAGTTCCATAATCATCAGCAGCAGATAAGATGCCAATGTGTGCACCCTTTGCTGCTTTGCTGCTTGTGTTGGTTACCAGAGAAAGAAAAGAAATATATGTGAAAAGCAAGTTCAATAAGAAAAGTAGAGAAATTTTACGTATACACCTTTACATATATATATATATATATATATATATATAATATATGTATATACATGTAGGTATGTATGTGTATTTATAAATACATATATATAATATGATTATCTTTCTTTTTTTTTGAACAAAATTAATATGCGTTCAGTACGCATTAAAAATTTTTTGTATTCTTTTCTTGTAAATATTTCTTTTAATAAATTTACTTCAATTGATGATATGAATGCATAATAGTATGCGTAGTAATGCTTGTATGCTTTGCTTTGTGCGCGTGTGGCTGTGCGTGTGTGTGTATGTACGCGTTTGCATGCATGTATCCCTGACATTGATAATGACTTTTATACGAAAACCCCATGACATTGATAATGACATTTATAGCGTGATTGTGTTTTGTTTGTTACACCGAAAGAATTTTCTATGAAAAGAGGTGTGAAATTGCTAATGAATTATAACATTAACTGAAATTAGCAAAAAAAAAAACATTATTTATTCGTCTTAATCTTTAAATTGTACCTTTTTAAGCAACTATTGCGTCTATGCATTTTAATTATTTCTAACCGATGATTCCAGAGATCGAAGATAAACTTGATTTATTTGCTTTGCACTACAAATTTATGCATAGAAGCATAATAATTCTGTTCGATTTGCGTTACCGATTTTCTTTTTTTCTTTTTATGAGCCATCTAGCCATCCAGGGCTGAATAAAGATCATGATAGTCAGAGAAAAAGAAGTGGAGAGAAAGGAATAGAGTGCTGTGGTTCTTTACCGATCGAGCATTCCCTGTATCAGCGGTCACAGTCCAATCTTTAGTAAAGCACGGAGAACCCGAAAATTAATCGATGTATAGATTAAACGCAAATTTACATCGACAGGCATCAGACGAGTAAACGGACGAGATAGACGCTGTTAAATCGATTCAGAATGTAATTCGAAAATGCGCAAAACTACGGCTACTAGAACTGCTGTTCTATGCGGTATCAATAGAAACTTTATGCCGGAGTCCTACACGATAATTGTACGCATTTCTCAGATTTTTTTTAACGCTTTTTGACTACATTTCTTGTCTCTTTGCCTGCCCATCTATTAATATCGCATTTTAACGTTGCCTGGAAGCACAAACTTAGTCTCAAAGAGGTTGATCCCTCAATGCCATACACCGTTTCGTTTAATGCAATCGTTCATCTATCTTTGTTATAAAATATTTAAAACTATATTATTTACAGTTAGATTATATATATAAGCGCGCACAGTTTTTTCGTGATATAAAGCAATTACGGATTCTTTGATTAGTGAGAAATATTTTGATTGTCTTAAAAATTATGTTTATTTACTTATCAGAAGTATCGTAAAAGGTTTTAAGGCATAAAAATAAAACAAAGGTTTACCCTCCTGTAAGGAGGGCTCTAAAGGATAGCTTTATATAGCCCAAGCTTATCACAATGAATTTATGAGTTAAATTTGTTCCAAATTTCATTATGAAATATTAAAAATTAGACCTAAAAAACTTACTTTTTTTAGAAATGATAGTATAATAGTGGTTTCAAAAAATGATCCCATCCTAACGATAATTTCCATATTCTTCTAATATGGAAAAATACTACTTTTTGATAATATTAAAAAGGTTATTTTCTCTTATATAACAATTAATATAGTTATATAACGGAGTGATCACAAATATATTCCAATCAACTTCTTTGACTAAGACAGATCAGTGTACTATCACAATATTTTAGCGTGAAACAGAAAAATACATTATCAGAAATCAGAAATGTAAACGGACAGACGTTGTTAGACGGATTAAGAATGTGATTCTGATTATTATAATATGAGGCGGGTCTGTCTCTAATTGTTCTCTCAGAGTATTCCATATACTAAAATTTAATAAAACAACAAGTAAAGTATAATAACTGCAATAAAAAATAAATAAATATATTTCGATATTCGTTAACACTAAGTAGAGTTGACTGATCTTTTCCATTTTTATACCTGTAGTTTACATTTTTGTTTCTTCACTTAAACGCAGCGAGAAGAGAGATATTTCTTCTAACGATTTGGTTTGAAGGCGAGCAAATATTACTTTCGCTCCAGAAATTGTTGTGTAGGTCTGCGATTTGATTTCAAAAGAGCTTCGCACTTTTTGGGCATCATTATAAGAATGAAAGATCCCGCTTCATTAGACAATAAGTACTCGATCGAAACCAGATTTAATCGCAAAAATTAATGTCTGCTAATAAGAGAGGGAACTGTAGCACATTCCAGATTAATGCCGCTAAAGTTTCACGGACGAATTTTGCTAAATGGAACCGAATTTCATCATATAGAAAACTACTAATGATACTTTAACTTTATCAGTTATTTTTGGTGGCGTTTCCTAAGTTTGATTCCATTTGGAGGGTTAAGACAAGCCATAATACAGGACACACATCTAACTACCGCTCAACTTTATTGTCCATGTTAATGGTTCGTCTAATTTGCATCCATAGTTATTTATGTTTTGAATATCGTAACCCAAGCATTGTTTATCGCTCGTAATTTTTCGAATTTAAGCAGCGAAACTAAAATTTCCCTCAAGCGACCGTACTTTGGCTTACAAAGTGATATTTTGAACGGACATAAATCGACTATTGTTTCGATGGAGTTATATCGACCAATGGTCAAATTTATTATATGATGTCAAAGCCATCTATTATAAAACTGAAGTAATATTTACTCCCAATATACGAACAAGATCTAATTTTTTCAATATGAAATTGCGATTACACTGAACATGAAAACTTGTATTTCTATCTTTAATTGAGTTTGTTCTTTATGGGTCTAATAAATCGCTAGTAGAACATACGTTTGAAGAATATTCTATAGAAATAAATAAAATATGGTTTTAATATAATATACACCCAACCGCACCTACACCTAAGATGATAGAAGCGAGAAGAGAATATGCACAACAATGAGTTCATATATAAAACCTCCGAAAAGGGAGGAAAATAGGCAAAAAAAAAAAGAAAAAACGTAAACTAACAGTAAATATTCTTCCGGAATAGAATAACTAGAAATTCCCTTTATTCCTTCTAACGAGCATTGTTAAAGCTTAATAACAACCTTCAATTCCAGTATTAATAATAAACTCAGTTACTCGTGGCTTTATATACATTTCCTTAAGCATATATCTAATATATATATATATATATGAATGTATTTATGCATGTATATATATGTTATATAAATAAGTAGATGACTATATATATATATGTATATACATATATATATATATATGTATATGCCTTTTCCTACACTTATTCATTCATTCATTCATTCATTCAGTTAACTAGTCAGTTCAACGAGTCGGACAAACGAGCAGGCAAGCAGGCAAACAAACAAAAGTAATCAAAAACCGAGAATAATGCACAACATAAGGCGCCCTTGTCACTACATTTTTTGATGGTCAATGTAAGCATAAAGAACCATCCGAAACTATACAAAAGTACAAGAAAGAAAGGAAAAAATTGGCAAAAAAAAATTGAGGGCGGCAAACGGTTACGATAGAAACTACTCGAGCTTACGCGTTCCTTCCTTACTTTACGAAATGAAATTTTTGTGTGTATACGCAACGAATACTTTCCACCGCAGCAACGGCAGCCCCACCAAAAAATCATTGTTACATTTAAATTGTTATTGACATTCATATACAAATGAAATTTTATCGCGTTTATATATATATATATATATATATAAAATATATATAAATATATATATATATATAAATAAATATATATATAAATATAAATATATAAAATACATATCTTTCCGAACTGCCTCCCCTCCACGCAAAAAAAAAAAAAAGTAATACAGCGCGCTTAAGTACAAATAATAGATTAACATATGCTTTAACTCTACTTTAATAATAACAATCACCCACAAAAATATACCGAAAATTTTCAATAGCAAAGTTCGATGAACTTTAATAACTGACACAGACACGGACACAGACTCACAATCACACATATACAGCTACACATACAGTCAGCTTATGCTCTACACGCAGTTTTCTGTGCTATGTAAAGCTCACGCGCACTATCAGTTATTCTACTTTTATGTAGATGGACATATATATATATACATATATATATATATTCGTGTGTGTGTGTGTGTGTGTGTGTGTGCATGTTTGTGTGTAATATATATTTAAATATGCATACGTAATTTCATGTATGTGTGCATAAATATATTTTTTGCTTTTCTAGCTACTAACTTTTTTTTGGGGATTAATTGGGGAATGTTACGCTATACAACCTTCTTCCTCTTCTCCCTTGTGCTACATATTCATTCTTTGAACTATTTTCTCTTCCTCTCTTCCTTTCTTTTTCTCTACCTCTCCCACCCCTCTCTCATCATAACAATCTATCTGTCCCCCTCTCTCTCACTCTCTCTCTCTCTGTTATTCTTTCTCTGCTTCTACCTTGTTCTTGCTATTGTTCTTTTTTCCCATATTTTATTAAAAAAAAAAAAATAAATAAAAAAAAAATTGTTGTAATCGAAGAAGAACGCATAAGAATTTTGTTTTTCAAGATATTTTTTGTTTTTATGCTTTAATCTATTTTTAGATTAAAATCTTTGTTGAGAGTTCTATAAAAATTTAATTAAAATTTTTTCAAATATTTAAATTTAAACATATAAAAAACAAATTAAAAAATTGTGCATTTTCTTGCTAACTCGAAACTTCTGAATATATATATATATATATTGTTACGAAAATCACAAACTAGTAAACGGCAACTATAACAAATTTGATAAGTCTAAGGGGTGGAAATTCCTTGGAATGCAATACTGACGACAGTCATAAAAAGACATATTGGCAGGTGGTAATAAACGCAAAGATTAGCAAAGAATTTCCGCGAAACCTGACATGAAAGGGATTAGTGAAACTACGAATTCAGGTTAAAAGCAGAAGGAATGCAGAGTTGTGATATTCGTAAGGTTTATAAGCAGAGCATTTTGCTTAGAACAGGTCAGTCGAGAAATAACACCAGAGAGTCGAAGAATAATATCGGAGAGTCGATTAAAAATATTAGAGGAGTAAGCAATTGTTGAAGAAATACTTACTTTGTAATAAATTGTAAAATAATTGTTTGTAAATACTTGGAATAAATGAAGAAAATTGTACATAACCAAAATCTAAGCTTTTCGCGATTCAGAGATACGAACTGAGCCTTAAACGTAAAAGTACGAAAGAGGCAATTTTCGTAACAATATATACCAGGAGTGATAAATGATAGCGTGCGTCATGTAAAAAGAGATTCTGAATTCGGTCGTGGCCAAGCACAAGGACTCTTTGCAAAATATTGATGATAAAACGAATTTATCTGCAGTACACTTCGCTAAGAAACAAATTAATTCACTCTACTTGTGAAGATTGAAGAAATCGATCCATCGCGACATCTGTTTCAGAGAGAAAAGTCGATTATCTAAAAACAGAAGTTGATGACCATCGTATATAATTTTGCTTTTGTACTGTGTACCATTTGTTGCCAAGTGTGTTCGAAAACAAATAACAAATTTATTATATTAACTTAGCTTTGATATCGCGGATACGATATTATCTTTGAGTAATGAACTCAAATACCAAAATACCAATCACATAATTACAGTATACATAATACCTTGTTCCGCATCTAAAACCAATGAGAATTACAGAATGACAGACAAAATTAAATTTACAATATGACGTACATATTGCATCTACGCATACGTTGGTTAAATAAAAAATGTGGAATAAATTTTCAAAGCAAAATGTATCGATCTGTAAGAGGTAAGATTATATCCAAACTTTTTAGTTGTTAAATGTCGCGAATTTGTCTTCACTAACTGTTTTAATGCATAACTATTTGCCTGTAGCGAGAAAACGGAATTAATTTCAAAAACAAAACATGTCATAAGAGAACTGAGGCATACAACAACAATCAAACTTAATTATGGAATCTATGGCAGCAGCGGCTGATCTTTTACACAATAAGGTTATAATTAAAATTAAAATTAAGTAACGAAATCAGCCACAATGGATTATAATTGCATGTTTAAACTTGCGTTTACCTGCAATCGGGAATGTTTGTAAGTTCCCAAAAAATACTCCTTAAAATTAATCAATCAATCAATCAGTATACAAAAGTCATGTAAATATATTTTTTAATATATCAAGCAATCGGTTTCTATTTATGTTCTGCTCATTTACAGGGTCTTCAAGAATACTTTTTAATCAAATTTAAAATTGAGACGTTCGCAACAAAATCGCAAGCGATTGGCAACAATAGTTTTGTAAATTTTGTTATTTTTAATTTCTTTTTGCCTTTGCTGAATATTGTGATCATATATTTGTAGGCATTTTCCGCTCGTTTTGACACATAAAGTGTGAATAAGAATTAAGAATATCTACCAGAATTCGATTTCTAGCCTCGTTTTTTGCAATAATAACCATATTGCTTAAAGGTAACTATCTCCGAGAAGAAAGAGTATCGATGGTAATCATAGAAAAACGACAATGACAGTTACACAAGTTTCAACGCAAAACTTTCTCAGCACAATTCTTGCATGCTTACGCATATCTTTTCGTAATCCGTACAACAGGCGTCCGCATTTCTATAAAAGAATAATGATAACTAAAGACTAAAGAAAGTAAATATTTCACATAGCTTCCATCTATGTCCATCATAAAATATCAAAAATTATAACTTGATGCTATGCCAACGCTTATTTCTCTCAAGGATGTTTATATGATAAAGTAATGAAAACATGGATTGACATCTTCAAAAAAGATCACTTATTTTTCACCTATATTTACTGGAAAAACCAACATACGTAGTTCAAATTTAGTCGCAATAAATTTTTGCATATCAAATGAATATTTATCAGATAAACTCAGATTTATCCATAAAAATGATGAAACTTTGCTTTTTTTCCGTTATAGTATGATTGGCAGAACTGCACGTGAATTAAATAATTAATTTTCGAAAGTCATAGCATTAAAGCATTAAATAGCTGACGATAAAGAATAAATTCTTATTGATGTTTACATATAATGACATTAATGGAAATACTTTCTATCTTACCGTATATATCTCACCGTACGTAAGCCCTATGAACACTGATACGACTCCTTTTATACCTGGCGGGCCTGTTAATCTACTAATTGCATGTAATCAAGCATTGCTCCGACAAATCGTAAAACTAAACTTTTTTTCATTTCTTTTTTTTTTAAGAGAAACTTGTCATTCGTCATAAAAGGATGACATTAACATTTTATTTACGTACTGACACAGCCTATTGTGTTCGCATTAATGTACAAACCACATACAAACTATTTATCGCCTGAAACAATTTAAGAAGTATAGGCTAACAAATAGATAACAACCAAACTTATTTAGTTTACTCTAACACTTCTACTAACATCTCTTCCCCTAAGCCTTTATCGTCAGTGTATTTCATATCTGACACTTTTACTAGACCTGCTTGTTATGAATGACAGTAGCGCTTTTAGCGATTAAAAAAATTTATATATAGATAAAATAAAATAGAATAAAATAAAAATATTATATAAATTTTTTCATATAAATTTATACAAAGTTTTAGAAATTTATATAAATTTTTTTATTTCTCGTCTATCTCAAAAAAGTACTAAGAATTATTAATAATTAATTACACGAACTTGATTTGGATGAAAACTTGGCTTGACTTAACTTAACTTGAAATTTCCTTCGAGATTGTTTATTAAAGGGTATAACTTAAATTTTTGAAAAAAAGACCATCACCAGGAACTGTCGTCAAAAAGTAATATGATTAAAGTCTTATGACTTATTTTCACCGGATCAGTATTATATTATTTGCTTTCAAAAAGCGCAAAATCGCCTTCAAAGACATAAGTTTGAATGTATTGAAGAAATAAAATTGAATTGAGCATTATTTTGGAAGTCATTCCACTCTCATTCAACTCTCGACTTTAACAATTTTAAGAAGATTAAACAAATCGTTGTCGTGTTAGTATACTAACAAGTATAATAGCAAGCCTTTCGTATATGCTGTCTTTTGATCGTACGTACGGATACATCTCACAAATTCGATGTTTAGTCGATGACATCAGACGATTCTTTCTTACCCATAGACTTTTCTACAACTTCGACGAAATTTGAAATTTGAGAAATTATGAATTGCAAATATATACTCAAAAATATGCGAATATATACCCTAAAATGCCGTAAATATATTTTCATAATTTGTAAATATTATTGAAGCCTGCATTACTTTATACTTAATATAAGAGAATTTGATCGATATGATTTCCAAAAAACGTTGAAATGGTCTTATATTATGTGTCTAAACTTTAGCTCTTCCTTGACAAGAGAGTACAGGGGCCGGACTTAACTTCAATATTTTGATCATTGAATTGATTTAAAATATTTTCAAATGTCTCGCGTTTGTAATGTACTCGGGCGATTCTTTGCACTTATCTATGTAATATATGTATGGCGCATATTCGGGATTCAGTCAGATATTCTTAATTTATTAGTTTTCTGAATATGAAATCAAACGCATATATAAATATAGAAGAATAGAGGAGTCTAGTCAAAAGAATGAAGAAAAATTAAAAAGATGAATTATTTTGTCATTCCATCAGGGAAAGAGTTAACCAAGTAAACGTTTAAATGGTTCAAAAATGTGTTTTCTTTATATAATGAAAGTTCTTAGTGTTTAATATGAGTGAGTATATGAGACTAAATATATCAACGATGAGTAATCATACACCGATGCCGATAGCTAGACATGCTTTCAACAATCAAATGAAAAATGATTCTTAGAACACACTCTTCCTATTATTAATAATATTTTTCTTTTCAACATATTTTGCTTTCTTCTTTTTCTTTTTTTTTTCTTTTTTCTGTTCTTTTTTTTTTGTTTTTGTTTTTTTTGTAATTTCTCTGAAATGATAAATACACTCTTTAACTCATTCACACATTACCAGAAAAGTGTTAATTTTACCAAGCATTAAATAAATTTAAAAACACTTCTTTTGTATGTATGTTTACAAAGTGTGAATATATGTGTGCAACAAGTGTATAAAATATTGAGAAAAATAAGAAAAATTCAAATAAATAAAATTAAAATATTAAAAATAATATTTAATGATAAAAACGTCAACGTCGTAGCCAGCCAACAAAGAGCATTGAACGTTAACGTTTACTTAAGAGCGGAAAGAAAAATAAAAAGTAAAAATGTATGTAAGTATATATATATATATGTGTACATATATACGCATATAAACATTGTATTAAAACAATGCAATAACCAAACTAGATTTACTTTAAGTCGAATCTTAAGCACACTCATCGTTTGGAAAAAAGAGTACTAATAGTAGTACAGAGTGTTAGTAATAGTAGTAGTAGTAGAGAGACTTGTGTACGAGTAAAATATACTTGCGCTCATGTGGCGTATGAGCGATGTGTGTCTGTTATTATATTATAAAAATAATAGTATCGCAATGTTTGTGAGGAAGTTTCACTGCTTTTGCTAAATAAACCGTAACATTTTTTTATCCTATGGAAGAGCTCATTGCGGGAGCTTCGTGGTGGTGGATGTTTGATCCATAGAACAACACAGGTATAAGAGGGAGGGTTTGGGGTTTGATCTCAACAAAAGTGGTGAAGGCGAAGCTTAAGACGGGAGTAAGTGTATATCCATATGTAAACACTAATCAGCCCATAGGTGATAAGTGGCCATTAACCGGTGGTCATGTTAAACTTCTAGACTCATATATTCTATTCAGTACACTTCAGATGTTTGGATGAGAGAAAATTTTATATATAAATTAAATTTAAAATTTTAAAGTTTAAAAATTCTTATGCATATCTTTTCGTATAGAATTGTTGTATAAATCCTTAAATACTAAGATGACGAATTTAGGCTAACGATCCATTTTGAAGAATTTTTCGAACACGAACAGCAGTTTCCCAATTAACCTGTCGTTAGTACGTTGCATTCCAGGCTAAGCATTATCTTGCATATTTTGTCGAGAATTATCATCATCATCATCATCATCATGAAAAACTGGCATTAAATATCGACATCCTTTAAGAGAGTATTCATCATAATTCGTGACACATTTGAATTTTTAATATAATTTATATATGGAAGGTACGTACAAGAAAAGCAAGCCATAAACGAAAATGAGTGGAGTATAAGTGTACTGATATCGGGCAAATGATAAGTTCAACCGTCTCTTACCAATATTTGAAGTAACATAAATCGAATATTTTATAAACATTAAATATAATCATTCGCGATATTAGATTTTCGCAAAAGAATTTACGAATTTTTGCTACTCAAGTTTCGGTATTTGAAAAAAAAAATTAAATAAAATATTTAAGAACAAAAAAAAAAACAAGAGAGTAAATACACACATTAGGTTTCTAATGTGATTATATATTGCGACCGTAGAAGTTCAGACGACAGAGAACACAAGATAAGTAGACTCAAACAATTTACTTTGAGATCGTAAATTTGGTAAAATGTAAATGTACCTAAATCTATGGAATCTACAATGGCTGTTACAAATGGAAGAAGAAATTTATTGTGTTCATACTTTCTGCCAAGTGTCGTCTTTTGCTACAGTTGCTGTCGCTTGTTCTTGTTGTTGGTCGTTTACTTTTACTATGGTTGAATGTACTCATTGTTGTTGTTGTTATTGTCGCTGTTGCTGTTGCTGTTACTTTTGCTATTGCTATTGCTATTGTTGTTGTTGTTGTTGTTGTCGTTGATCTTGATCATGACTTTTCACAATGTTAATGTTAATAATGTGGTTATTGCTGTTGTTGCTCATTTCTTCGCATTTCTTTCTGTTTTTTTTTTTTTATTCATTCTTTCTTTCTTTCTAGCTTTAGCAAAAGTTAAGAATTTTCTTTATCATAATCATGTTGATTTTCTGGTTTTAATTTACTTTCGTTTTTCGTTCTCTCTTTCTCTCTCTCTCTCTCTCTCTCTCTCTCTCTCTTTCTATCTCTCTCTCTGTCTCTATCTCTCTCTCTACCTCTCTCTCTCTTGCTGTTGTTCATTAAGTTCTTGGCTAATATTTATTTTTTTGAACAATTAAATAAACTTTATGATAAGATTGTAAAATGAATAAAAAAAGAACAACAAAAAAAAAATAAACAAGTGACTATATAGGATAATATTTCAGAAGTATCTTATATAAAATCTAAGAATTTCCAATACGATCATAAAGTTTATATAATGATATACACAACTATTTCACACAAATATACTTTCTCCAATTAAAAAGAAAAAAAGAAACAAAAAAACAGGAAATTCGAATATTTTGTGTTTATATCAACCACATCGATAAGCTATTGGAGTAATCTGTTATTAAACACCTATTTCGATAGAATAAATTAAGCAAAGAATGAAATGAAAGTTTCCGTTGTGCTAAATGGTGTTCATATTTTCACATGAATTTTTGTGAATGTCTACCAACCTTTAAAAAGGTTCGTGCCAAATATTCATAATATTTCGACCATTTAAGAAAGAAAAAAAACTTACGAAATAAAATAAAACAAATAAATAAATTATAATTTTTAGAGTTAACTTTGCTTTTACAAAACCAAAAAAAAAACAATAAAAATGTCTATAAAATCTTAAAACGGCTCTTTTGGTCCTATGATGTTTAACATATAACGAAAAAAAAAAGAAATCTACAAATTAATGTCTTCCCAGCCAATACTCAGCATGGGTTGTTTAATTCTTAATTCAAAAAGAGCCTTTAGAGCAAAATTCGATATTCGCTTCAAAGGTCTTCTTATCAAGATACTCTTCCTCCTTCCTTTTCATTCATTTTGATACATGTACTGTTATACTTTTGAGGTTATGTCGCGATTTTTTAACTGTTTTCAAATTCAATTTCAGTTTATTTAGACCGAACACACTCAACTACATCTGTAAAATATTTACAATTTGTGATCCAAGTTTGTCTTCGGGAATAGAGATATCTTATGTTAAACTAACAATAAATTATTGCCATTACACGTCGTTCCGTTTACCAAGCTATTAAACATCTTGTTAGAGAAACGAAATTCTTATTGGTTCATTTACTTCACAAATAAATATAACAAAGAGAAGAGGGCAAAGAATACCGGAAATATTACAATTCGTTGAGGGTCTAAATTAATTGATTGCGAGTATTCTTCTCAAGAAATAAATCTTTTATGAGATTTTTTTTTTATTTTTAACTTATCTATAAAAAATCACTCTGAATCTAAGACTTCAATTGAAACGACCATCATCAAACGTAACTCTAATTCTTTTGGGGAAAATTTTCCAATCGATGATCTCTTTAAGAAACAAATCATGGCCTTTTATTAAATTAACACCGCCGAGAAGTCTGACACAAAATGCAGTCAAACTATTTTATATAGAGAATTCATATTCGAATGGCGAACCTAAATACAGGACCTTTGTTAGTGTGTAATGCCTTGTTTTGTCATCATCCTATGTTGAATAGTTGTTTTTAGAAAACATCGAAAGGTTTAAACGTTTTCGATATAAAAAAAATCACCCGGTACAAGTCAAACGTATGACACAAACAGAATGGAACAATGTACAATATAACACAACCAAATTTCTCTATGACAAATCTTTGGATATCTTGAAGAAATTGCAAGAGGTGTCAGAAAGAGATCATTGCGAAAAATTTGCATATATCGTCCATATAGGCGAAAATATCGTTGGGAAACTTAATTTAAACTCATGAATTTAGCATACCGGGAACACAGGAACATTTAGGAAATCTAAAGTTTCCGATCTCTCATTTCAAGTCATGTCAAAAAAAAAACACCGCAAAAAAGGAATCTCGTAAATTAATCACATCAAATATATTGAAAGAAAAATTTCATGTTTCTTATACGAGTGCTTTCAATAACGGAGCCTAGATGTTGAAGATCTGAATTGAATGAAAAATACTGCACTCATTTGAATAATGATTTCGCTTTTCTTGGGAAGAGTGCTTGGAAAGGCTGAGAAAAAGAATGTGTTGAGACTTTTCAATCTATTTGAAAAAACATAAGTCTTACTTAAAAGCAATTTTTATTAAAAAAAAAACACACACACAGAGCAAACCTTAATAAACATTTAAAGGCTAAAGTTTGAAGAATGAGAAATATTGGATCACAACCTTAAATATCATAAGAGATGATAAATAAAATTCTCTAATGATACCAAGACTAAGTTATCCAATACTAAGTGTTATTAAGCGGATTCGATTAGCCTGACTTTTGAACCTCATGCATACTATGTATGTATGTACATATGTATGTATGTATGTATATGTACATATACATGTATTTATTGCTTACCTAAATTGTTTATAGTAAACCAGCATTTTCTAAAATCCTTTATTAAACATTTTCTGGTAATCCTTTAATAATCCGTTAAAGCGGCATGAATTTTGTATTTATAATATAGCTTTTTAAATATAAATTTAATTTAATAATTTTACTTATTATTATTTGCTATTGTTTATTATTATATATTCACAAAAATGTATTAGAATTTTTGGTTAAGACTCGTGTATTTATTTATTTATTTATTTTTTTTTTTTTTTTGCTTTTAAACTATCCAAGATGCAGCAGAAGAAAGTGTTTTCTTATTTTATATTTTATATCATTTTTTTTTTCTCTTTATTTATATTAATTTATTTATTTCGGTATTCTTATGTTTTAGCATTTTTCTTATATACTTTGATTTTATTTTTATATGATATTTATTCATTTATTTATTTATTTATTAATTTTGACTTTTTTATTTACAATTTTTATTAGACATTTTTTTTTTTTGTTATTTATACTTATTATTTAAAAATTTTTTTCTTTTCTTTTTATAATTTTGAACACAACTTGGGTATCGCACAATATTTTTTTTTTATTATTATTTATTATTTCTTTATAATTAATATTTATTTAAGCTTTTTCTTTAATTATATACAATTCTTATACCGCCCAAGCAACAAATCTGGAAAGAAAAGAGAAGAGATTTATTTAATTATATTTTTTATTTTTTACTTTTTTTTAATTCAATAGCAATTCTTATGATGCTTCCCTCAGCTCTTTAAGTAATGCTACGTGCTTTCATATCTAATGCTATTGTGGGTTTAATAAAGTGCACCTAATATGCACCAGATATCCTCTTTATCTCTCTGGTTGCATTTTAAGATGGCTTGAACTTGTCATAAATATTTCGAATAAAAAAGAAAAGTTAACAAATAAGTTATTTCCTATTTTTTTTTTTTTTGTTTATAAATTGAATTTAGGAATCAATTTTCATTTCTTTTTTTTTTTTTTTAATATGACCCGTAATTTAAAGATATTCTCTATATGTGTATAAACACTGTGATGGTCAAAGAGGAGAAAGACATGGGAACAGATAGATAGCGTGTAACTGTAGTTTGGGAAATGTATGTCTGACTACGGTCACAAGCATCGGTCTATTGGTTCGGAAATTGAACCCGAGTATGTTGACCTGTTGATAGTCGTGCTACTTATTTACCAGGTTATGCAGTAATGTAAAAATGAATATTGATAGCTTAAGTGCAACAAGAACTTTTCTCGTATTGCTTGCCAGTGATTGCTCTCATCGGGAGGTTACTTAGCGGACACATCATAGTAAATTTTTCTGAATCTAATTTTTTTTTTTTTTATTTTACGATTATTGAATATCAAGACTAATATAAAACGTAATTATGGGCGTGAAAAAATTTTAAATGGACTAAATATATCAGTCGGCGCACATACTTGCGTGGCGAAATTACGGGTTTTTGAAGCTTTCAACACGCTTTTCCTGGCACTAGATTTTTTTTTGAACATTATGCAGCGTAGCTGCAACAATTTTCATTCCTTCCCTTCGAATTTCTAACAACATTTTGAAAGTAACATCGTAGAATATTTTCGAAACGATATTTATCATTTATATATTATTCCTTAAAAAATGTTCGCCTTTTCTTGACAAAAATTTCTTCCTTCATTTTATCCCGTATCCATATCAATATTTTTCAAACACCCTACATATTTTACTAACCATTTTATTACTTATTTTATTACTTTTTTTCTCATACCAAAAAAAAAAAAAAAAGGTTATAAAAACGCTTTTTTCTATGCTCTTACAGTAGCGTTCCTCTTAAGACACAGAAACAATTTTTAACAATTTTGTCCATAAAATAATAAAAAAACAATTTTTTTTTTCAATTAAATTAAAAATAAAATTTCTCATTAACGAATATATTCATGCTTGAGAGCATATTGGAAATTAGACTTATTTAAAATCAAGTGTAAATTTCTTCGTCATGTTTCGTCCAATTACACAATGGAGCCTTCTAAGAATTGCAGTTAAAAGAAGTTTCGATTCTTTCACTGAAAAAAAAACGATCTCTTCAAAACCGGTTTACTTTCTATAATGTAATGGTTAGAGTAACTCGTAATCAGCTCTCTTATGTCGAATACAGAAACAAAACCAAAAAATCGAGAATAACTTTAAAAAGCGATCGTTTCTAACAAGTACTTATCTATTAATCGAAACGTATAGCAGATCGGATAGTTAAAAAAGCAATTAACACTAAATTTATCTTTTTCATTGTATTGCTCTGAATTACGTATTTGAGAGTCTATAAAGCGTTTTTCTAGATTACCAAAAGATCCAGCCGTGTTTGCGGATCGATCCATGCATATTTTATGAATGAAACTCCTACTATTTCATTCACGGTCATAAAAACCTTGAATTCTCCTTAAATGTATTTTTAATTGATAGGCACTGGTATGGATGAAAAGGGAACGTAACTCTCCCCCCAAGAGACCGCAAGAATTGCGATTTAAAACTTAAAACAAAAATTAGCTAAAGTTTAGTACAAATATATCTCAAAATCCACTAAAACTCTTTTCCAGCATCGTCGTGGTACGTCCATCGACAATTGTATTTTGGAATTTTTTTACCGTTTAAATAGTGTTGAGGTTTAAAGATATCAAAGATCCACGCTAAAGCTAATATTACTCTCTTTCTTATCTTATAACTAATTCTTTCATTGAAGGGTCACCTCTATGTGAACTTTCAACAAAATTCTTCTTATATGTAATGTGTGGGTAAACGTTTATCTCTATTCTCTTAATTTCAATTCACTTACCTCTTTTCTTTAACGACAAAAGCAAACAGAAAATGATCCAAAAACCCAAAAAAAAAAAAAAAAACCCAAAAAAAAAAAAAAAAAAAAATTCTGTCCGAAAATTTTCAAAATTAACATAAATTCGTTTTTCTTTATTCCTGGAGGCTCTCAATAAACTTTAATAAGATAGTTACACATAGTTGTCCAAGTGGTTTCTTGTATACACATATAAACACAAACACATACACAACACACACCCATACAATAGTAAATGAGTGAGTGTGAGCATAAGTAATACTTAATGGAGGAGCTTTTCACACACAAAAAAAAACACATGGCATGACGTACAACGCACTCGTTTAGGCTGTTATTACAGTAGCCTTTTTATATTTCATGTATATATGTAAACGTTTAACTCGTTGACCAGTTGTGCGTGCGCGTATGTGTATGTGCGTGCACGCTCAGGTATTTAAACATAATTTTTGGAGTAATTTACGTAAAATAATATTTTTTAAATAAAAAGAATATTTAAAAATTTTACGTGAGATTAAAAAAAACATTTTTACGAAAAACAATAAAAAAAAATTATTAAAAATTAAAACAAAATTAAACTTAATTTTATTAAATTCTTCAATTTCATAATAGATCTTTTAATTTAATTCCTGATTCTTTTTTTTTTTTATTTATAAGGAAAATTAAAATAGTTTTTTTTTAATTATTTGAAATTCTTAAAAATATTTAAAAAATTTTATTAATTTATTTATGCATGTGTATGACGATTATATACATATGTATATATATATGTGTATACATATATATATACATAAATATATATTTATAAATGTTTACTTAACTTTACTGAAATTTCAAAAATTTTACATATCTTTAAAAAAGTTATTATTAATTATTTTATTTATTATTTTTTTTTTTTTGTTAACTCTGTTGCTTAGACTTTTAGAAATTTTTTTAAATCCCAAAAATTTTTATTATATTTTTTTTATGATTTTTGATATATTTTTAAGCTTCCTATAAATATATTCGTTTATTTTGAGATTTTTATGTACATTTATTTTCTTTTTTTATTTTTGCTCAAAAATTTTTCTTTTTATTTTTTATATGTGTTAGTATCAACAACTGCGGACTTCTTTTAGCATAATTTTTTGTTTTTAATTTATATCTAGAAATTGATAAATATTTTTAATTAAGAAACAATATTTTTTTGTTTGGTTTATCTTATTTAATGGCATTAAATATTTTTTGTTTTTTAATATATCCTGATTCGTTTATATTATTTCGTCTTAATTATTGGTCTTTAAAATATTCTCTTTCATCTGGAAATTTTTGTTCTACTTTGCCGGCGATTTCTTCAAAAATTTTGCTAATTTCATTTATAATACTTCTTCTTCTTTTATTTTAACTCGAATATTTCAATATATGATAAATATATATATATATATATATCATATATATTCAATATATATTCAATATATATATATATACGAAATCATCTGAAAATGGACAATTTTTTCAGAATTGAAAAATTTTTTAGGTTAAGAAAAAAAAATTTTATTTTCAATTTTTTTTTTACATTATTTTTATATATATATTTCCCTTTTGCAAGTCTATATGAAAACGTGCACTTTATATAAATCAGTTATATATCCAAAGTGCGTATCTAAGAAAAAAATATTAGTTTTACTTGATAGCAGATACATAAGAAAAAAATTTGTTCCATACGACAACAACGCACGTTAAATCCAGAAAAAAAAATTTCTTTCGTTTGCGTTTACAAAGAAGGCGCGCGACATTTACATACTCATCACTCACGACTAACGTTCAAATAACTGCCGCATATAGTGTATGTTGTAAAAATAATTCTACATTACTACCGCTACGGAAAGAAAAAAAAAACAAAAACAAATTATTTCACATTTACATTCTCTGCTGAAGTATTTCTCTTAGATATCCGAGCCGTTTTCCTGCTCTTCAATAATCTTATGCTCTTTGTTTTTACGTATCAATAAAAATAACATTTTCTCTTCGTCTCATCTAACACGATGAATTAATGTTTAATGTGTGCACGTATGTACGGTTTCATGTAAAACGGAAAGTCTACCAAAACAATAAGAGAAAAGTTCATTCACATTGATGGGCTAATGTACGCTTAGTGTTTGTAGGGTTTTCCTTAATGTATGTACTTGGGTCACGTTGTTGTCTTTCTTTCTCTTTCCATCTCTCTCTCTCTATCGCTCTTGCTTTCTCTCCTTTTCTGTCTCTCTCTCTCTTTCTCTCTCTCTCTCTCTTCCTTTATATGTGTGTAGTTTATTCATTATTTTAAAGCCAAACTCATCGGCTTAGTTTGTGTACCTAACATATCTATGAAACGTTGTCACTTGATTTGCAATCAATCAAGAAATAAATAAATAATTTCATCCATTTCATTACCTGCAATAGAGCACGTAATAATTAAATGATTAAAGAAATGGTAGCAGAAAGAAGAGTTTAAGACAAAGTCATCAAATGTCTTAAAGCTTGATAAAGACTAAATTTTAATGGATTGCAGGAAAACTCTGTTACCATCTGTTACGGTTGTAGTCTAGAAAATTGTGAACCGACTAATAAACACAGTTTTACTTCCTCTCGAATATCCGCGTCTGAAATGATAACAGTAAATGAACTTCAATACAATAAGGATATAAAATAATTAATCTTTTAATCGTTATACACATAAGCTATTGTCACTTTACTCATTTAGCTGGCGTCCTTTATTTTGCATTAATTGTGATAATAAATCCCTACTTTCTCAAGTATCCTCTTTTATCTTCATTAATTGTACGCTATTCTTCCCAAGTCTTAATTATTATCCAATACTTAGATGCGTATAAATTTGAATCTCTCGATAATAAAGAGAACGATATTTTTTCCATTTGATCTATAATATTCAGAAATGCTTAAGGGAAACCCTTTCGATTAAGGCAAGAATTGAGGTCAATTTATTACACATGAATATGAATTATAGCAGTGAAATTTGAGAAAAATTTAAATTCGTCCATGTCTCTATTCTGTCTTAATTCAATCGAATTAAAACCATTAAACAATGCTGCATTATCTGAATCAGTTCAATTCATTTATTTTCAATTGAATTCAGCTCATCCCAATCCAATTCAATGCTATGCAATTCAATGTAATTTAATTCGATATTATTAAATTGAAATAAGTTGTTTTACATCGAGTGCAATTCTAATCAATTGGCTTCAATTGTATTCAGTACTAATTAGTTGTACGTGAATTCTATTAAATTCTCTTTAATTTTTTTTATATTTTTTTTTTAATTATATTTATTTATATATATTCTATATTCTTTAGTTGATCACAAATAAATGTAATTAAATAAAATCCTAATCAATAGTTTTCGGTGCTAATATAATTCCGTTTAAATCTTTTTTTCTATTAAATGCTTTTTGATACGACTCAATTCTATATTGAAACATATTTGATTTTATTCATTACAAATAAATTCAATTCGATTTTATTTCAAAACCTTTTATAATTCTAGCAAAAAATTATAAAATTTCAACTATTTTGGCAATTGCTTATGAATTGCAATAAACTGTATTTAACCTGAAGCTTTACGAAACCAAAAGGGCATCCCCTATATGAATGAATCGAATTCTTGCATTAGCGAGACGCTATCTAAGATTTTTATTTGCTTCTCCTATCATTTACTCATAAGACAATTATTCATAGAAAATACAATTTTTTTATTTATACCTTATGAAATTTCTCAAATTATTATTTATTCATCTCTTTATTTATTTATTTATAATTTTTATTCTTATTTTTCGTTTAACCCGCAAGTATATCGTCAGAAGGTGAATGACCGTGCTTAGCATGCATTTTTTGCTTTTATTGTTTTATTGTTTATGAATTTCTTGCTTTTATTTATTTATTTATTTTTTATTTTTTTTATTTTTTTTCTTATATTTTGCTCTTTTGTTCACCAGTGATCTCTTTATTCATTTGTTTGGTTTTATTTGTTGCTGTTGTTTTCATTGTGAATTTTTGAGATACACGATACACATATATTGTGGATTTAACAAAAAACTCACTCTTTTTGCATTGTGCTCTTGAAATACTAAGCACACGTAAATTCTTAATCGTATTAGTGAGAGCTTATGTTCATAATATATACAAAAACACCCAAACTGAAAGCGTTGCCAATGGAAAAATCTCGTTCATATGTGGAAAGTGATACGATGAAATTAAAACAAGACAAACCATAAATTCTGCAGTGTAATGCCTTAAGAAGAAAAACATAAGGCTTAGCTTAGTTTATATATGTTCACAAATTAAAAAAAACTACCTGAAAACTTGGACTATAATGTTAGATGAAAACAAATTGCACTGTCAATAAGAATGGAATCTTAAGTAAGAACACTTGAATTGTGATAAACGAGATGGCCACCAGTAGGCTAAAATTTATTTATTTAAACACCTTATACTCATCTTCACAGATATTTGGAATTAGCTAGAGCGCCGAAATCGGAAATCGTGTTTCTTTGGTATATCACTTGACATATTTAAAGCTTAACAAATTGTATAATATGAAGTTCGTTAGGATAACCACAGTGTAGGTTGTAAATATTAACTCTGAAGATAGTTTTTCGACATGGGGTTGTGCAGCGTTATTCACAATATAGTACTAGTTGGAATCCCTCTCTTAAAACTCCTCTAAATAATTAACACATAACGCAACGTAATCAAAAAATAACATAGTCGATGAAAAGGATGCAATAAAATAATTAAAAAATTATTGTTACAAACAAAAGACTCTGCATGTATGTGATCAAACTTATGAACCCATCTAAATGGTTCTAACTTGATGACAATAGAAGGAACCAAAGTTAAGACCAGTATTTCTTAAAAACGTTTCAATGACAATCTTAATAATTACTTAACAGATTGAAAAAAGAGAGAAAAGATAAGCTTTATATGACGATCGAATAGACCACTTAATCCCTATATGGATCGTTGTCCTTTCACACGGACGGACAATTGCTTACAAATTTGAAGAAATATGAAAATCAACTCAAGCATAGTAACGAACGGTAAGCGTCCATTGTCGCTGTCTACATAATTGAACTGCACAAAAATGGACAAAGAAAAGAAATTATTCCTCTTGCTTTCATTAATATTTTTTAATGTAATAAATTTTAAGGAAAAGTAGAGAGATATAAGTGTTCTTTCAATTTTGAAAGCTTTCGTATAAGGGATTACTACTGAAAAACTAAAAATCATACGAGACGCTTTAGTTTATAAAAGTAATAAAGAAATTTAATTTTAATCGAAAGACACAAAAAATATTTCGAAAAATTTAAATTTCTATTGACATACACTAGTAGTCGCTGGTACTCTAAAATTAATTTAATTTTGAAAAAACCGTGTCTGTGGTGACGTACGCATTCCTTTGCAAACCCTGAGAAAAATTAACAGGAAAACTAGTTAGCGACAAACGATCTTTCCCTGCTCGGCTTTATCGAGCGCTCACTGTAATAGCTATTGAAAAATCATTAAAATATAACTATTTTCAATGCTGGCAATATTGTCGTTTATGTCTTCTCTTTGCTATCTCATCTCTTTTTAGTTGTTTGCAGCTCATAAATATTGTGTAAACAATTGCATACAGCTGTGCCTATACGTATGTATATAATATACGCACATACACATACATATTATATATATATATATATATATATATATATATGTATATATACATATATATCTGCAAACATTCGTATTCATATGTGTGCGTTTATGTGGCAAAGGAAGATATGCCGGCATTTAAATGCGACTCTTTTACATGTACGAGTATTATTTAGGTGCTTTCAACTTTATTGCGGGTTCAAACGAGTAGGGTCAATAACTGGCCGAGTTTCTTGCACTCAACACATATGAACAGCGGCAAGCAAAGTATTAATGACAAGCAAACTTAAGTAAATAAGAGCAAAACGCAAATACAGACATATAGGCTCAAATGAAGGGCTTACAGTATACATTAAATATTAAATTAATAAGAAATTGATTTTTGATATTTATTTCTGTTTTTTTTTTCTTTTTTGCTATTATTTATTCATAAAAAAGTAATTTTTATTTTTTAACCGACGTAATAAGCAACGTTGATACTGTTATTCACTTTATAATTACGGGTATACCTTTGAAAAAAGAAAAAAAAATAGAAGAAAAGAAAACCAAAAAAGGGAAAAAATCTATCAAAATTTTATTTCAATTTTGACGTTGCTGCCATTAATCTCTTAGTTATTCGTGTTGGCCCAATTGCGTTTACATTTGGTATTTTTAACGTCTCAATGATATAACGCGATAAAGATGTTATCTGACTATATGATCAAACGATCAGTCAGTCAGTGAGTACGTCGCAGAGAAAACAATACGACATACAATACAACAAGATACTTCCAACCAGCAACACTATACCCGGCTTAACAAAAAAGATATAAAATGAAAGAAAATTATTAGCAGAAACAAAACGAAACTAAAACAAAAATAAAAGCAAAGAAAAAAAAACGTATGATATCACTTTCGTGAAAAGTTGTCGTTGTTGTATTTTATAGGTTCAATGTACTCAAAATCAAAACAAAATACAAAAACAATAGTGTTTTTGTATTATTTCTTTTCCTTCATTCAATTAAGTGTAGTGAGTGGTGTTTACTGAAAGAGTTAACTTAAATGACATAATAAGAGTCAAAACGACAGAGCAGGTATCTTATAAAAAAATTAAAGAGAGATAGATTGAAATATGAAAATGTCTCTTATTAAATTGAAGAAAATTACTCTTGACAACAACGTTGTACTACAACAAATCTTCCAATAAACTAAACCGTAATTGGAAGCTTTTTTAAAACAAATATATTTCAAACGAAAACGCAACATTTTCTCAAATTAAATAAATTCAATGTAAATTATAAATTTATTCTGTAATAAACATTATAGGTGGGCTGATGAATATTTTATGCTTTATAATGAAAAAAGATAATTAATGACTTTCAATTAGTTATTCTTCATTGTTTTTTCTCTTCTCAAGGCTCAATATATTTTAGCCACCTATTATATAAAATGTTAAGGCAATTCATCCAGTACAGCCACTAAGCAATGGTGAAATACATAGTAACCTTAAGAAAGTATCATTAAATACTTAAAAGGTCTTATAGTTCTTTTCTCTTAAACTTAGTGTCCTTACATTAATTGATGGCGCGTTTGTACGAATTAGCTAACACTTATTGTAAATTGTAGTCAGAAAAACATATATTAATCCACTTAATGTAACACGAAATTTTATACAAAATACATCCCTACATCCCAGCATTATACACAGAATTTTTTACCAACAACACTGAAATGTACAGCGCAGAAAAGCTCTGTAACTGAAAGTCCAAATTAATAGTCATCTTCGACACACAACGATATGCCAGTAACTATATTAATTACCAATTGAACGGTTGTGATACCCTGTATTATTCAAACTTTATATTAGCGAATACGACAATTGTCATGGAGAATTGAATTTTAAATTTTGTTTCTTTTCATTATTTCACTTCTCAAGGACACAAACCTAAGTCTCCCTTGCAACTATTTAAATAGCAAAAGTGAAAGAGACTGAAATGATAAAAAAAGTGAAACGAGCACAGCTACAGAATTTTCTACGTGTACCTTTACCATTCCATCTCATGTCATGTACCGTTTATTGCTTATGTGATAATCGTTCCATTACGTTACTTTAGATTGCATTCTTTACTTATTTCAATCAAACTACATACCTAACTTAGTTGTTCTATTTATAGAAACATAAATATACTTTAAAGATCTTATAAGTAAATATATTTTGAATCACAACTAGATTTTACAATGATTTAAGCCTCCCCTTCTTTTTCTTAAAGCAGTTCAGTCGACAAATAACATATGATTCACCGTCTTGATTTTCGATTTGTTAATCTGTCGCGTTATTGTTGTTCTGTATAGCGTGTTCCAGAATCCACAACGTTCTTTTTTTTGGGAGATTTGCGTTTGTAGTTTTTCTGTAAATTTAAAAATAATTTTAAATTAATTTTTTTTTTTCATATTTATTATCTTTTTCTTAATTTGATTATTTTTTCTTTTTAATAATCAGCAATGTGAGTCGATCTGAATTATTTTCCATTTTTTATATAAACAGAGAGAAAATACAAAAGGGGAAATTAAGCAAGATATCATTATTACGTTTTCTGTTTAGAGCATATAAAACTTTTATTTAATTCCTATAAGACTACATAAGCAAACGTAAATATATACCATTTTAACAATATTTGGGTTAGTAAAGCTTTTGAGACAACTATATAAAGAAAACAAACCAAACGTAACTAAAGCGTTTTTTAAAAAGATATACAAAAGAGGGTAAATCGCTTATAAAGATAACTTGTTCTTACGAAAACTTTTTATTTTACATTATGCAACGAAAATGAATAATAATAAAGTTTTAAACGGAAAGAAATGTTCCAGTTCGTAGCGAAGAATAACACAAACAGGAAATGAGTTCTTCTAACGAGCTTATTGGTATAATTATTAATCCAAATTCTTTTGTTTATCATTCTCCTTAGCTTTTTGTAGCAATCCGTTGCTTTTACAATATTATCGACGCGACAAAATTTCTAAGAAATACTCTCTATTATCATATAAAAAATCTGCTTTATCGTTCGCTTTCGGTAAAAATATCTACTGCCTTACACTTTAGTGACGTTGCCAACCTTTAAAAAAAAGTAAATTATTTTATTTTTGCACTGATCGCTGCACTGCTGGATATGATGAAGAGCACGCGTATGTACGTAGTTACATTTGCTAAAGATTATATATTATATTGAAATATCGATAACAACGTTCCCCAGCAAAAAGTTTAAGAACTAAATGAAAGCTTTTTGTGTTCACAAATGCTGTGAAAGCTCGATTGAGATAACGAAAAAAACAGAAACGTGTGCAGCTTACAGAATATTGTGCGATATTCTTGTGTAAGCTACCCACGACGAACATACGTGTGCGATGGCAAAACCTATTTAATATAGACGTATGCGCAATTTGCGATATAGTCATTTCGCCTAGTTAAATTTAAAAGATTTTATAAGCTCTTTTAATTCGAATTTTAAGTTCTTTAGTTAATGCTTAAGAAAGACTTTCAGTATAGTTTTATTTTTTTCCAGAAAATGAATGTTTTGAACGAAAATAAAATAAAAAAATAAATTATAGATACATAACTCGTATTATGTATGTATTAGCGCTTTACGCGAAATATTTGTATGCGCTTCTTCGTACTTAGGGCATCATAAGTAAGCGCATAAACATAAGCAAGGGAATTTGTATTTGTGACATCAGAAAATACAAATTACAAATAAGTTTCAATATGAAACGTAATTAATATTTTATTGTTATTCTATTGTTTCTTAAAGATATATATATTGGGTTGGCAACGAAATAATTGCCGATTTCTTTAATTAAAAAAAAGTTTTTTTTTTACTTGGAATGAATTTTAATCTATAATGTATTTTCCATTTTGTTCGATGGCCTTTTGCCATCTCTCTAACGATTTGAAAATTTCATGCTCGTAGAAAGTTTAATCCTTTTCGCCCAAAAACTGAGTTAAATGAGATTTTACAGCATCCTTATCGTTGAAAGTTTTACCAGAAAGGGAGTTGGCAAGTGATCGAAATAAGTGGTAATCAGATGGCGCAAGATCAGGATTATATGGTGGGTGTACCATCAATTTCGAATTAAGATTTATTAATTTTCGCAGAGTGGCCAGTAGCAGTGCGGCTTAGCATCGTCCTAGTGGAAAATGACACCTTTACGATTGACCAATTCTAGTCGCTTTTCCTTCACCACTGCTTTCAATTTGTCCAATTGCCGACAGTAGATCTCCGAATTAATGGTTTGGTTCCTTGGAAGCAACTCAAAATGCACCCTACCTGTCAAATTCCAAAAAATTGACAGCAAAAAATTTTCTTTTGTTGGATATGTGCTTTTAAAATGGTTTGCGATGAATCATTAGGCATGCACCATGATCGTTTTCGATTGGCATTGTTCTACACAATCCATTTTTCGTTTCAAGTGATAATTCGTTTTAAAAACGGATCGAATTCAATGCGTTGAAGCAATAATTCGCAAGCGCTAATGCGCTTTGTCAGATGAATTTCTTTCAAATCGTGCGGAATCCAAATATCCAGCTTCTTAACGAGACAGACACGTTTTAAATGATTCTCAATGACTGTATGTGAAACATTGAACTTCTGTGCCATCTCCCGTGTAGTTACATGACGATCCGCTTCGATGATGGTTTTTTGTTTTTATTCTCATTAAGTTCAATTGGTCGACCTGAACGTTGGTCATCTTTAAGAGAAAAATCTCCAGAAGGAAATTTTTCAAACCAATTTTGGCATTGACTTTCCTTATGGGCTTCATCACCGTACACATCACGTAACTTTTTGGCGGCTTGCACTGTGTTCTTTCCCTTACAAAAATAATAAAGCAAAATATGGCGCGCTTGCACTCCATTTTAATGTTGAGTTAAATAAAAATCTTTAAGAAAATATCTACGCAATGAACTTGTAAAGCTAAATAAGGATGACAGCTGACATATATAGGAAGAAGAAGAAGAGCATAACATTTACGGATATCAAAAAGATAGGACTGAGATACATCTATAAGTGAAATCGGCAGTTACTTAGTTGCCAATCCATATTACTCTTAATTGTAATCCAATTTCTATACTATTCAATTCAAATATTTCTATATATATTTGACAGCTTACTTTGTCCTAAAGCAAAATCTTCTGAATGAATTTAAGGATAAGCCGTGTGCAACTGTAAGAAAGACAAAGGCAGCATATTAGATTGAATCGCTGACTTTGAATTAGATTTTGAATGTCTTACAAGATATCACAAACGAATAGCTAGAGATTAAGTAAAGCAATGCACATAACATTTGTAAAATTTTTGGCGCGAAATATGGAAATTTATACTAAGACGGTGCATTTCTCTGTATTAAACATTTTGCCCCAAAAAATCTCTCATCAAGGCAAAGACTTCAAAGTAAACAAAGAAAAAGTGTGAGAGCAAGAGTAACCGTACATATAGAGATGCTGAAGTGTATGCGATAATAAAGTATATTGAACAGACGCACGCGTTAGTGCAATAGTTCAACAATTTGTGTGCGCTTGCTTACGTTATTATGGGTAATGCGGTGGACTCTTTTGCACAAATTATTTCATGTCCGAGATGAAGATTTTTCATCGTAAAATATTTGCAGAGCGTGTATCTACGATGCTTGTGTTCTTATAAATTGTAAAAACAGTTTTTTTGCCTAATTTATTATATTCTATTTTTTTTATTATATTAAATCTAAAATATTTTTTATATTGTAGCGGAATTAGTATTTTTTCTATATTATATATTCTTTACTTACATTTATATTTCTGACGAATTTATTTTATTTAATTTAATTTTTAATTTAATTTTTAATTTAATTCTGTTTAAAGATCCTGTATCGGGATTTTTGACTCCGAAGAGAATTAAATGCGTTGTATTTTTTTTTGAATCTCTTATCCTTTCCATTTCTTATATGATGAATATTTTTGGATTGATTTCTTTAAGTTTTCTATTTTGAGTATCTTTCTTGTAACCACATTCTTTAGTTCTCCCATTTAGCTGTCTCCTAATCATCAAAATGCAGTGCGTCTTAAAAGAAAACGTTTCGCAACACACCACTGATTTATATCTTAGTAATCTCCGATCTATGGCTTTGGCTAAACAAATGCTTAGTTTAGTAGACAAGAACGTTGACTATCAGTTGTCATCAGTTGTCATCAGTCCTCTGTGCAGTAGAAAGCACTATAATAATTATGATTATCGTGTCTCTGCAACTATGTCTAGTGAATGGTTGATCAGTAAAAGCATACGATTCATCGATTCGACTTGCAATGAGAATTATTCGTCTTAGGTCTGGACATAATGTTGATTGGTCTATGGAAACATTCATAAATAAGAAAAAGAAATTCATCGATTTTGATACATTGGCTTGTAACAATGACAAATTAATTATTCTTAGGCCTAAACCGCAAATATTTCTCTAATTTGTGTTTAATGTCGCTTTGTAATGATTGCGATCAAGTTTAGTTTCAGTTAGTCCAGTTTAACGTTAAGCTGCCGTATTTATTTATTATCTCTATAGAAACTCAACCAAACGATATCTTATCACGTGACTCTCAATTTAATTTTCATTTATTTTTTATAATAAATTTTTTTTTTTTTTTTTCTCATTTAAAAAGCGAAGAAGACATCATTCCTTGCTGCATGACAGTTCAATTAAATGTCAATTATCTATAATTATGGCTAACGAAATATCATACAGCTGTGTGTTTGTATGAGTGTGGGTATGTCATGATAGTAGGAAAGAGACTAGCTTTGAAACTTTGACAAAAGACTGATGGTATGAAAAAAATTTTTTTTTTTTTTTTTTTTTTCAAACAAACCACAAACTGACAAGTGTAAGCCAAAAAGAAGGAAATTACCAAGCAACGAACTACAAGATTCGATATGTACATCTATATGTACGTACGTAAAAGATAAAAAAAAGTTTAAGTGCGAAGTGATGTGTAGTTTGTTATATATTCGAGAGTGGCACTTATTGGAGATATTAGAATTGTAGGTACGAGAAGCAGTCGAGATCAAACATGGGCTTATGACGGGGTCATGGTATGAAATACATATAATTTGGCTTAAGTTCTCAGGATACATTCAGGATACAAAATGAGATCGAAGTCAAGCAAATGCTTTCATAAGCGAGGAGAGACTAATCGAAATTTAGAAAAAGCTTACAGCTAACTACGGTTAGCTTTTAGGTTGTGTTTCCAATTTACTTAAAGTTGTTTCTTTTCGAAGAAAAAGATCTAAATTTAGACCTCTTCTTTGCAGCATTATTTTTTTGTCGTTTTTTTAAAGAAGCGAATATTAGAAGACTGTTAACAACATTTGGCTCTTATGCAAGTGGCAAGCACACGACGTCTTACATGGGGAAAAATGCTGTAGACATAAATAATTCCCGGATATGCCGCCACGTCGAGAAATAGATAAGAAAGAATATTTTCTATTTGAAAAAAAAATTGAAAGATTTTTTGTGGTAAGTATACACAACGAAAACTGACGTTATCCAGATTCATTCGAAAAAAAAAATAGGTCAATGTTTTACGATAAGGATCGAACAACCAATATTTTTGTAGTATGTTCCAAAACAAAACGCCACCCAGAAAAACTATGCCATACTTGACTCACTCGTTATGGTTGGGGAATGGGTTTTTCGACTATTCGTCTTGGGAGATTCTGACGTGACAGTTTTGCTTGTTAGATGAAAATGATTTTCATCACTTGGAATAAGTTTGTTCCAAAAAACATGATTTAGGTATTTCTAAGATTCAATCGATTGACGTATCTCTTAGTTCTCGCTTGTCAAATATCATCGCAATGACATTTATATGTATATTGATAATTTTAAAAAATGGCTTTAAAAGGACAGCCATTGGTGAAAAAAATTGTTATTTTAGAATTCTTGGAAAGAATCATTAAAAGACGCAGACATTCAATTTAACAGAAGAAGAAGAACAACAAGAAGAAATGAAAAATAGTTTGTTCCTTAAATGATCCGACCTAAATTTATTCCTTCTAGTTGTGTGAACATCATCTGTGACATTTTCAGTTAAGACGACAAATTGAATTTTTCTCATAATAAAGATAAATTTTTTTTTTTTTTGGTCTACGGTGGTCTTTATAAGGAATGTAGAGAACATGTTAATAACCGCTTGTGTCTTCAATTCATACGCAAAAATTTCGAATGTAATGTAAGTGTTAGTGTATCCTCTGTAAGCTATGGATGAATATAAAATCAGATAAATGATTCAAATTTTTAGTAAAACTTTCTTGAAATAGCTGGCAATCAGTTAACTATCTATTGTGCTTATACGTATGTACGTACACCTATATAATTGAAAGCACGTTTATATATATATATATAGCAATACGGATAGATATCAATGTGCCTAAGCATTATTTTGATTGACTAACTGGCTACTGCTGTCGACTATTTAACAACAATATTTGTTAAATGATTTCAAAGGCAAATGTTGAAATATCGTCAACGTTTTCATTGTGTAGATAGATAAGTTTTGTGTTTTAAATGTCTGTCTTTGTGACCATACATCTGTCTGACCGTATGCCCGTGTGTGTGTGTTTGCCGATTTTGTGCAGATTGATGCCAAAAAATAGTCATTTGTTCAATTACTGCAACTTATTGAGATAAAGTCTCTCTTCAAAACGGTTCAACGTTCTTTCCTTCGTTTCTTTTTCTCGCCTTTTAGGTTAGGGTTGAGGTCAATTGCTTGCTGTTAGAGTTGAGAGTCATCCAAGTAACTTATGTGCGCTTGTGTGTGTGCGTGTGTGTGGATGCAAGTTATGCGTATAGACATACATGTGTACATGAATACGCATACACACATATATTTATATTATATATATATATATATCTATATATATATATCTATTTATTATATCTCTATATATATATATATATATATACATTTATATAGATGTGTGTATGCGCGCTTGTGTGTGTTTGTGTGTTTGTGTGGCTGGCCATGTGTCAAATCACTAAACTACATTCTTGCACATTCAAGTACGACTGATGTGTGGTAAGATCTCATTTTGATGGTCATTGATGTTGATGTTGATACTTCCTTCCTTTGAGAAATAAAAAGTTCTTCATGTTGTTGTGCATTCTTCTTCTTGTTTTTTTTTTTGTTGTTTCCATTTTTGTCTCTTTAACCAATAAACGAGTGTGGTTTTACATAGGATAGAAACATTTAAATTTCAGTTAATAACGTAAATTGCTAAGGAAAGAATTCAAGCGACACTTTTGCTTTACGACCAAACAACTGAAACTTTTTCAAAAGTTCTACTCTGGCTTTGCTCAAATTGTAACTCATTTAACATGCTTTCCTCTTAAGCGACTATTTAAGCATTTAATTTGATTTTCTACTTTTATAGACTTCTGTACTACGATACGAACACACACAAATGCTTGTTATGTGGTTTGAGTTTTCGGTTTATTAGCTTTTTCGTGTTTCCTTTTAATTCATATATTAAACAAGTAAGATTTTATCTAAAGCATGACTTCCCAAATTTCAACTAAAAACTTTTTAATTTTATTAATGTATATTTATTGTTCTATTTTCGTTCTCTTCTTCACATTAAGGATAGAAACAAAAAATTCCATTATTTTCTAAACGAGGCTGCAAAAGCAGTAATGTATTCAATGTATTTTCTTCATATTCAAAATACAGAATCATATAAAATCGTCTGAAAAAAGTTTTAAAACAAAAAAAAGAAAATGTAAATAAATTATTAAAAAAAAACTAGAAATATCTTAAAAGCTCTTTAATTGCCGAAGAAGTCCTTAATTTGATTTCAATTTTATTATATGTACCGAATTTTTCTGCCGGGTGGTGGACAATTG
>KK351021.1:1077773-1139221 GCA_000671755.1 Glossina brevipalpis | reverse complement strand
ATTTTGTCTTTTTGTTTGCAATGCCTAGAAGAGCATTCAATTTAGAATCGATTTAAGCATTGCCGTCTGTCCGTCTGTCTGTCTGTCTGTCTGTCTGTGTAACGTCTGCAATAAACATTCTCCTGGCCGCAAAAATCAAGCTATCGTCTTCAAATTTGGCAGAAACATTGGAACATTGCAAGCAGGTTGGTATTGAAAATGGGCCAAATCGCTTGCAGGCCAAGCCTATAACATAAAATATGCTAAAAACATTTTTGTTTTCTGGTTGTTTGGCTTATTGCTCAAAGATTGCAAAATAAAAATTTCCATGGTATTCTATAACAAGAGAAAAAATCTGCCACGCCTACCTAATAAAATACAGTTTTTTTTCCTTTCTTTCAGATTAAGATAAAGTAAGATTACTGGAACAATTAATGGAATATGTTTTGAAAAAAAATTAACGTATGAAGCGAATTATTAAAAGTGAATGTGTTGAGAGCAATCCTTATTCGTGGTGTTGTTATCTTTGTTTGAGTTATTGGAGAGTGTAATTATGCCTCCTTAGTGTACCTAAGTTAGTAAAAAATACGATTTAAGGGGCTTAAAATTTCTATGTAATTTTAATTTTTTTTTGTTTTAAAAGCTTTGACTTAAGTTTTTTAATAGAAGTAAAAATTTGCTCAAATTATTCATCACTTTAGCAGTCGTTTAGAAATTACCGTTAAATTCTTTATTTCTCAATCTACTGCGTTCTTAGGCCTAGAAGAAGAAATATTTTATTGATGAATTAATTATTTCAAAGAGCAGTTTGCATATGAAATTCTGTTCAATTTATTAATGTAATGGAGTTATGTTGTAGAGCACAATACTTATTATTAAAAAAGCTACAATTTGAAACTATATAATTATTAATATAGAAAAAGTATTCAGAGGTTTTCACTTCATCCTTTTTTTCTATATATTAACATACACGTATGTGTGTAGCTATACAAGTTTGTGCACATAATCTCTGGTAATAAGATTTTCAAAAACAAACAGAAATCAAAACAAGAAAACAAACTACCCGGATAAATGTTATAAAATTGGATTTCCATTTAAGGTTCATGTTAAAGTTATTGTTTTTATTAAGTGTCGCATATTATGAACCCATATAAACACTTCAAGTGCCAACATAACATATATGAACGATAAAAATGTTGTTCATAATGAAGACGACGATGGTTATGATGATAATGATGATGATGATGACGCTGCTTGCTGACAGTGTCCCCGTTTTTTTTTGATAACAATAACAGCAACCCACTAAGGCTTATCCTTGTACTTTTCGTTTTTTTTTTCTTTCTTCTTCTCATATATTTACTCTTTAGGTTTGAATGTCATCTCTAAGGCAAGATCTAATAAAAGCAAATATTAATGAAATTTCAAAAATTCTTCATATTAGTCTCTTAGTATATATATATATATATAAATGAAATACATTACAACAGATGCTAGATGAAATTCTCTATATTAATGACTTGAAAAGCACCACTGCCATCTCTTTTCTCTTCTAAAAAAGGATCTAAAAACAAAAAAAAAAACAAAAAAATGGGCAGCGAAGCAGACAAACCGACAGAGAAAGAGACAGACAAGTATTCAAACACAAAAACAAAACGTAATACATACATTGAACGACGTATGCAGTTTAAAGCTAAATAATTGCCAAACTGTATGTCTAACCCTTCTTTACTTCTGCTTGACAAATATATATATACATACTGAGAATCACACGATACTGTGGGTTACGTTAGTCAAAATAAAACATAAACTTTTCTATGCACAATAAAGTAAACAAATCCGGCCCAAAGCTTTTCGCTTAGACTTTGTTGCTTTACTGCTCTCACTATTTTCTAGACAAAAGGCTCAATAACCTTTTTTATATTTATTTATCTCTAACGAATTCAAACTTTTCTTGAAATTACGTTCTTGTACTGGCATAGAATGATTAATTTGATAGAGCTTTATATCACAGCTCGGATCAATCAATAGGTTTAAAGTGTCAATACATATCATCATGTGTGCATTAAGAAATGAGTCGGTTTTCAATATTCACACACACAAAATGAGTCTTAACGCTTATAAAATATTTTTTCAGATCTTTTAAAACCAAACCCGAATAGTAGGAGCTTGCGCAAAACATTATATATACATATATATGTATATAACATTGCGTTTCATCTTTAAAAATATTTATGAATTTTATATATGTGAATTAATGATTAGAAATAATAAAATTAGTAAATGTATAGCATATTTTCGAACAAGGAAAGAAATCATAAGGTTAACCATATTTACGAAAATTTCTATACAAACTGGTTCCGATACTAGGAAAAATGGTGTACGCTAAGGTTAATATTTTTTAAATCAAGAGAATGCAAGACATAAAAATTTGATTTTTTTTGTTATGTTATCTGGGCTAATTAATGTTTGGCAATTAATATTTGACTAAAACATTCAATGTTTTGTTTGTTTAGATAATGATAAGCATGTAATAAATAAAATTATACTGATCATCTGAGTTTATAAATGTATACCATATATCCGGACGAAAACCTTAAAATGTCAATTATGTTTTCGAATGTAGAGAAAAAAATCTGAACAATTTTCTGAACAAAAACTTACTTCTAGCAAAAAAACTAATATGACTGAAATGTTGCACTTTAACAAATCTGCACATACACATTAGTTTAGATTTTTTATGCTTTTATGATTGAAAAAAAATGTTTGCTTATTTTATATCAAATTTAAATACTGTGCAAGCCTAAAGTTTTCCTATAATTTTGAAACGTTTATTTCAATTTTAACACTTTGTTTTTATCTTTTCTTATATACATTATTATTATTGTTATTATTATAATTTTTTTTTTTTGACTAGTTTTTGTCACATCGTATAGTTACAAATGTTTAAGCGCCATCGCAGTCCTTTTGAAACATATTCTCTTTTACGTGAATATAAATGCATGAACATACATATGTATTAGTACAACTGGATTGGGGGACTATTTCAGTATGTCTGTCTGAGAGAAAACGACATGAAGTTATGTGCTTTTATATAATATGGACTGAAAGTATTATGCGATCTTTGCTTACACGTTAGTTACTCCTTATTAAGTTGCTATTTGATGGATGGATGAAGAGTTTTTTTATTTCAGCTGTTGCTGCTGCTACTGCCGCTGCTACTTCAACTATTTTCAGTTTATAGTATGGAATGCAAGGAGTGCAAATTATAGTGAAGAGTTACTTATGGATTTATTTAGTTAAATGTATTTTCAACATAACATATTTTAAGGACAGAGATTGAATTTGTTTGATAACGACCCTTAAAATAGTCTAAAACTTATAAGGAATTTAGCAGAATGAAATTTAATAAAGTAGTGATGACAAAAAAAAAAAAGAAGAAAAAATTAAAACGAATTACAAAGTTTAAGTCACATTATAATCTAAAAAGCTATAGAAAGCACTCATTTTAATTATTGTACCAAGTAGTAATTTTGTTGTTGTTATAGCTGGAAAAACTTCTAAACGCTACACATTGTATACTAATACTTTACATATCGTAACGCAACTCTTACTCAAAGAGGAACGATTCGCACTGAACGTTTGCACTCGTGCATTTCCACATTTAAAGAAAACCGAACAGAGAGGAGAACACAGGCTAAACAAAAATGTAAATAATGCCGTGGCACGTATACCAACGCATATAATTATAATGATTGTAAATTATTCTCACTCTTTCAATTACTATTAAAACCAACAGAGAAATTATATGCGAAATAAGACGAATCGTTTGACACCCAACGCTAATTTTCTTACGTTCGCTGTAAGTGCTTGTTCATGTAAGATAACTTAAAAAGTCGAATTCTCTATAAATTATTGTATGTTTTTGAAATAGTTTTTGCCATGAGGCCTTATTATTTTATAATTGCATGTGGATTGTTATAAATGTTCAAATGAAAGAAGTTTCTTAAAGGGTTACAAAGGCAGTTTTTTATACATAATTTCTTATAAACTCTCCAGCTTCACGCTATTTATTGCTTTGATTAGCAGTTTGTAGAATAGTTGAGCTATTTCTTGCAAAAGTTCTTTATTCAAATTCTTTCATTGCATGATAATGCGTTCAAATATATGTCGATTTTGTAATAAATCATATTTACTTCAAATGAGTGAACACTTCTTTTAGTTTTGAGAAATAAGCAGATATCCGTTGCAAATCAAAAATAGTTTGAGATTTTTGATCTCTTTTAAAGTTGTACGTTGCTTTTAGATCTTGTAGCTGTGGTTTTGGTGACTTTGAGTTTATTTTCAAATTTGCATAAATTTCTATTACAATTTTTGCAAATATCTTCAACAATAGATCGAACGATGGATTAACCAGACATAAATAGATCATCTCAAAAACTCACCTTGTCAATTGCACTATAATAGATTTCCATTCTAGACGTAACAAACGTGATTATAAAATTAATAGTAGTTATAAAGATTTCAGATAATTTTAATAATTGTTGTCTCTTATTTTATTCTTAGTTCTCCTTCTTCCCCTTTTAGTTACTTGTAAATTCTCGCTCTTCCGTTTTCGCTGTCTCTCTCTCTCTCTCTCTTAAATTTCATTGTATTGTCTTCTCGTGTACATACAAAACTAGTTGCTAAATTTGAATGCTCTCTGGTTAGCGAGACCTAAGGAGCATTTGCTAAATCAAATACAAATTTGTGTTCGTTGTTATTTTTAATTAATAATTCTTAGATATTTTTTACGCTCGGTTTAAGTTTAAATACAACAATTATTTAGATACTAAGCAGGCGGTCTATATTCCTTCGGTTGAGGTGGTTGGCTGCATCCCAGGTTCTAATGATCGAATTGCAGCAACAAAATGTGTCTCCAAATTCAACTTAGCCAAGTAAAATTGGCATTCACCAATACATAATTATAATCTCTCTCTATGGTAGAGCACACTTCTGACAAAAGCGAATATACAACACTCTAGCTGTTATCTTTGTAAGATAAAATTTGCATAATATGTATAAGCAAAACAAAAAAAAAAAAGGACGCTGTAAGGGATAACTGTGATCGCCTTTTTTGTAGAAATATTTTATTTTTTTTTTCAACGTAATCTGCAACAGATGAAGTACGTGTAGAGATTTTTGGCCGCGAAGCGAACATAAAAACTTATAAGCAATGAAAAAAATAAAACCAGATTTAAGCTAAGCTTTTAGCATCTTCGATGTTAATTTGCAACTAAGTTATGTTGTATGTTTTCATGGTTGTGATGGAAGGTGAGTTAAACAAATCGTGATGTGCGACTTTGTCTTTATATTCACTACTGAAGAATAAACGTATACTAAAGTTATCCTTTCGTTTCAAATATCTGAAAAGATGCCTATAAAATAAGCAAAATAACGGTAAAATAAGCAAATAACGTTTTAAATGAGTTGCATTAAGCAGAATATGTGTCATTTTGATCGATAATGTTTTGCTATTTTTTCTTATAAAAGTATTGCGACGCCATTGTAGAATTATACTTCTGAGGTGAACTTTCTATCATTAACACGCTCTTGCAGAGAGTGAAACTAATGAAGATTGGATGGCGCAAGGCAATTAAATTCTAGCAAAAGTTTCAGTATTAATTCTTGTGGCACCCAAATATTGAACTTGTTTTTGTATCGAGTCTTTCGAAAATACTTTACAACTTTGTGGTTTGTTGTTAATGTTCAGCTTTGCAGATATGAAATATACCGACTTATCTAAACTTTTGAAGAACAGAGTGCTGTGTATCTTTAAACTCGAAATCTTTAAGCCAGAGAGGAGTAAATTAGTTGCGTGGCGTTCCTTTTCGTAAAGCATTTTCATTATAAACACCACAAATTTTTTTAGAAGCCTGCAAAGCGTTCTCGCTTTGGTTGAATTGATGTTCTAGTTGTGTTCGATATTTCGTTACATTTTCAAAAAGTATTACTTTCGATTGAATTAACAAATATTATACGATATTTTCTATTTTTTTATTATCTTCGGACTCTTATCTTTCGAGTAACCAAAATATGGCTCAGTAGGGTAAGTATTACCAAAGTTATGTGACTCTATATATATGTATTATATGTATCTATTGGGAAAAAATTCGAAACGAACTCTTGTAATTATTTATAATTATTGATTGAATTGCAAAATTTAGAATAATACTGAGAAGGGAAAAAATCGTAAAATCACATCTTCCCTACAAAATTTTGTTTTTACAGTTTAAATTTTCAACATTTTAAACAATTTTTGTATAAAAAGTAAGGGAGTACTTTTGTAATATAATTAAATTTTTCGATTCCATAGTAGAAAAGGAAAAAAATAAAAATAAAAAAAAAAGGAATAATTCATTTAGATGAAATCTGAATGAAATAAGTTTTTTTGCTCTTGTTTTTCTTCAAAACGGAAAGTCCTTTTATTTCTATTAATTTTTGTTGAACATAACATAAGTACGTTCAACGTCTGCCAATACTTTATAAGAAAATTCATATAATATTACTGATGTAGTCAGCTATTGTGTTACTTGTTCTTTTCTTCTTTCTCTTCTTCTTCTTCGCGAAGAGTTATCCTTTCTTTTGTGTTATAGAAATCTACGTATATATAATATATATATATATAGAAACGTAAACATATAAACATATAAAGAAGACAAGAGAAGAATCATTTTTGAAATTGTTTTCGTGACTTAAATTTTTGTCGAAACATTGAAAACGAATAATGGCTGATAGAACGTGTTCGGAAATTATATGATGTGATTTACAATCAAATATTTGTGGAAACTCGTAACAAGTGACAAGTGATGATAAGTCAATACAAAGAAATGAAAAAAATATTTGAAAATTTGTTGTGTTTCCCATACTTAACTCTGCCACTTAAATTGTTCACTCTCCTTAACTTACTTATTTAACTTAGATGACTATAATGCATAGATTCTTAATCAAAATAAAATTCTATTTCATTTTAGGGATGTTTGTGCGTTCGCTCATTACACAATAAATAGAATGTTGGTTGGGTAACCTAAATTAGTTAAATGTGAATATTAAAGTTATCTATTGAAGGTGTTTGCTGTTCCTTGATTTAAGCTACGTTGAAAAGGAGAATTCAAATATCTTAAACACTTTCCCAAAAACCATTACAGCTATTACAACAATAAAAACTTTGTTTTGATAACAAAGAGAAAGGTATAGAAATATCAAATTATCGTTGTTCTATTGGGATAGTAAACGCGTGTTCGGCATTAATATTTTATCAACTCATGAAATTGTTAGGTTTTTGTTTTATAGTTTTGCAAATATATAAAAAAATAGCGTTAACGAAATCAAGAAAAATGGTAAACAAATGATTGAAATTGTATGAAATTTTTGTTTGAGTCCCGAGAATTATTGATCGATATGTTATTAATCAAAAATAAATTATTTTACTGGATTGGTTATTATAAGCTTGTCACAGTCGAAAAATTTTCCATTTTAGTCTTTGGAAAATTTGAAAATATTGATGGCATATACTTGAGCAGTTTCAAGATCTTCTACTTTTACATAAAACCACGCTTGATAGACTTTCGGATATAACGACTGCAATGACCAAATTAAAATATACGCCACCCCCCTAATGATTGTTAGATGAAGCACTACGGTAAAGTGTAGGTATGAATTCATACTTGAATGTTCGTGTGGTTCATGTGGTTCGTGTGGTTCGTGTGGTTCGTGTGGTTCGTGTGCTGAAATTCTATCTGTGTTAATACGTACAATTCCCATTAGACATTCATATTCATGTTGTCTTGTTTTGTGTGAATTGCTTGCTCTTACTATTTAAATAATAGACTTCTTCAACTATAATGGACCCACAAACGTACAGACAACAGTAACAACAACAGTAACGATAACAAAGACAATAATAATAATAACTCAACAATGATTTGGCCAAATAATGTGTTGTCTATATAAGCCTGTGCGTATGCTCGTTCGTTCGTTAGTTAGTTAGTATTCCCTCTTCTTCGGATTTCAACCACAAATCCAATGTTTTATATACTATAGCGTATATATACATATATATATATATATATATATATTCTTATACTTCTGTTTTACTTGAATTTTCTCTCTAACATTCCTTCGTACGTAAGTTCAGAGTTGAAAAAAGGACATTTAGGCATCAGGCTCACAGGTCATCATAAGTCTTTGTAAATATTTAGTAACTAAACATGAAAACATTGTCTTGAGTTAAATTAAATTTATCTAATGTTTAATTTTTACCCTTAAAGCATTTAAAATTATGCTGCTGGCATTTGAAATATGTGTTTGTGTACGCATGTATGTATGTATGTATGTATGTGTGTGGGACGTTAGTCTTATACAGATAGATTTATTTAAATCTTTTAACTTCATTTTTGTATAATTTTGGTTTGTTAGTTAATTAATATGAAAATTTAATCAGACCTTTGAACAAATAATAGAAAATTTAATTAACACTAATTTGAACTTTGAATGAAAGGAAGTGTCACACTTAATGATTTGGTTACACTCATATATTAATTGGTTCTTTTTATAAATGAGTTCACGTACCATTACGCAAATAAATGATCCGTACGATTTTAATTATAAACAATAACTATAAATATATATATATATTAAAATTATTTAAGATAGTCTTATGAGGGTAATAGGTAGTAGTGCATTCATTATTATATTTAATATCGAAATGTTTAGTAGATTTCGCACAGACAGCTCTAAACAAAAGTTTTGTTAGTTATAAGAATTAATTATTCTACGGATGAATGTGTTTTATACCCCATTAGCCTACGTACGTAGACAAAGGCAGAATAGAAAATTAAATATGATGGTCAGGCCAGTTCGCTTACTAAATATCCTGCACAGCTTAACACAATTCTTTACATCTTTCTACCTTCGTCATAAAGCATTAAGATATATATTTTACTGCTATAAAATTATGAGGAAGAAATCAGATAAATATTTCTAAGTAGTCCGAGCTTAGAACAATAAATTTATATCTTAAATCATAATTATGATTTTCATTTTTATCGTCATACGAAGTCTTCTCACATAAATTTTCGAGATTCCTTCAATATGCCCAAACACTATTTTTTTTTTTTTTACTCTTATCGAGAAATATTAATAAAAGAAAATTTTCTCATTTAACTGCTCTTTCAAAATAGGGTTTTATATTAATATGTCGTGTAAGACTGAGCAAATTTAAGCTGATTTCCTATCACGAGTGTTAATAACGATTGATAATAGAGTTTTTTTTTTTAGTGTTCGACATATTGGTTAGAGTAAGGCATTGAGAAAGAAGCGGCATCTCTTCGAAGTCTCCAAGCTTAAACTGTGAACTGTGAATATATGTATTTTTCAGATCGGTTTGAATAGGTTTTATTTGTATATTATTGTATGGAAAATTTTCCTTTTTAATGTATTTATTCTGTTGGATTAGTTTGTAGTAACTCTTAATGTTATCAGGAAAAAAAAAGAGACGACATGAGCCAAATTATTTAGTTGTGATAATGTGTTCCCGCACACAAGATACCATATTATAGCTTTATCACTTATATACACTTGTTTTACTGCGGTGTAAGAGAGAAGGGCCGTCAAAAAAACGTTCTACTTAGAATTCGGTGTTGTCTCGTTTATACGACAGGATCGAAGCGGAGTAGATACCTGTGTAAGTTGATTTCGTCGGGCTCTTGACAACTTTTTCACACATCGATGTGTGTTACACTTATTTTTTTGATGGTTTGGACGGAAGTGTAGAGCCTTGGTACAGCAGTTTTTAATTTTGTTCCTTTCTACGTCAATTATAGACCACAATATATATTAGTATACAAGCTTTACAATATTATTGATAGTCTTGAAAAGTGCTTTTTTTTCTCTTTTGCTTAGTTCGGCTAAGAGTTAATATTTTTGCAAAATTGTACAAAATTCCTTCGCAAAACAATAAACGAAAGAGTGAGTTTTATTTCTTGATCAAGACATACAATAAATTCAAACTCTAACCTACAGGAATAAAAGGAAACCTAAAAATATTGGGATTGTCATACGACAAGAAATATCGGGGATCCTTTGCTATTATTTTAAATGTACTGAAACTGCTTGCTTCTTTACTTTGATTTCATTTCACTTTTGGGCGAAAAATTTAATATCTTTATTTACTTTTTAAGAAGGGCTTTGGTTTTTTTATCATTTTTCCAGTTAATTTAATTTTAATTTTTTTTTTTAATTTTTAGATTTTGCATAATTCATTTTTTTTTTTTTTCTTCAAAAAAGAAAAAAAAATTGTGAAGTCCACACAATTATTCAAGTCAAAGAATGCACAAACTGAATTAAATAATATTTAAGAAGAAAAGAAAGGACAAAAATTTTTCTAACAATAGACTTTGGCAAGAATAATATTACTTCTTCTGTTTAGCTATTAACGAAGGCATACGTTTACTTTGTTATTGGGTTGGTAACAAATAACAAATGTTGTATATGATAATTACAGATAGTAGATTGATTAGCAAATACTTTAAATAGATTTTCTTTGATTAGCGTGTAGAAGACAAAAATACGTCTTTTATATTTTGTGTCAGAAATGTTCTTTTTTCTTTCTGATTAGCAGCTTAGGGAATGTTCCCTATACGGTAGTGGTCAGGAAGGATTGTAGGTGGAGTAAGAGGGAAATACGGAGTAGAATATTTGGGTATGCTCGACTTGAAAATGGAAAAATCTGGAACGACATTAAAAGAACATTGCACAGTTAGGTTATTTCCGAGAGCAAGATGATTAAAGATCGACTAGTCCAGTTAGGGAGACGTGCTGTATACAAGCAACTCAAAAACGAATATATTGAGAACGCTGAGCGAATAGGATAGTCTTCTTAAAGAATTTGTTTAAAGGACAGATCCGCTCTGTTTGTATGAAACACGTGCCTACAGAAGTTTTTTGTTGAATAAATTTAAACTCTTCTATGTAAGAATCAATTCAAATCTGGTTAACAATTAGTTGGTTTCAATGTACTTGAATACCTTTCGGTTCTCTGATAGTCAAGTTGCTAACTTAATTTGGCCCGAAGTTATGAGATCAAAAGTATTCAATCTGCTGGAATGAAGTTTTGATATTTCTAGGGGCGGGTGAATTGGCGATTTAGATCGATTTGATTTCGTACTACCGTCTCTATGGAGGAAGTCCATCCTACTACTATCATGCTAGAAATATTAATAAAAAAAACTATTATTCTCTTACCGAAAACCTTTGGAATATGATAGGCGAAAGAATCAAAGCTGGTTGGTTATTTATTTCCAAGTTTTAATGCAAAGTCGATGATAATTGGTCGGCATAGAGCTTCTTATTAAAACTATTTTTTATGAAATTCAAGAAAGGCCCAGTAAGAGTAAGAGATGTGTAAATCTTTTAAAAAGGTCACTTTCTTATTGCATGGGAACTGACTTCTCGAAGAGACTGCCATTTAATAACCGAATGGCATGAGTTTTCTTTTAAAAGATCGATAAGATATGAAAATCATGTATATACTGTTAGCATAATTAAGAATAATATTGATGTGTTCAACTGGAAAATGTAACTAAATATTACAATAAACACAAACCATGGGAGCTAGTTGCTTAATTATTGTGCTCATACGAAATATTTTACTAACAAGTATCTAATTCAAATTTTATTATTTATTTAATATATAACTGTGTAATATCTGGACATGGAAGTATGCCCCAAAGCATTGTATGTTACTATTGACCCGGTAAGAATTAAGAATAGAATATCGCTATATTGCACTTTCTAGATCGTACTTATTTCTAAATAGATTCGTTCCTCCATATCAAGTGTTATAGAAAGGTGCACTTGGTCGAGGATAATAAAAAATAACATAAATTACTACAACTTGTGCAGTTCTCTCCAGCAAGTTACTATTTCATATTTATAGGTTGTTCAACAATCGAAGGAAATTTAAAATAATTACAGCTAAGATTAACTTTCTGCCTCGCTATCTATATTTGTTAACGTACTCTTTGTCCGGAAAATTGATTTATATATAATCAAATTAACGTTATCTTCTTACTATTATCTTAAATACTTTTATAATAAATAAACTTAAAAAGCGACAAACTAAAGTGACTTTTACTATTCCTTTAAAATGGCAAGTTTTCATCAAAATATTGTTTGAATTACAGAAAACAAGTTGTAAATGGATCCTTCTTTGACGTTAATCGTATATTTTGAAAATTATTGTAATATCAGAAAGTAGAAAAATTTTCACTGTATTAATGCAGCTGCTGCCTATTTTGATGATAGCCAAGTTCCGTTTTTGATATTATTATATGATTCATGGTTTTAGTATGTTATCATTAGCACTGTACACGTACAATCCTTCCTCAATAATAAAAATTAAATCCTGCAATTGTAAATCATATTTTCGAACAAGAAAATCTATGAAAATGTGTATGTGTATAAATCATATATTTGGACGAAGAGAAAACGAATTAAATCATTACGGGGAAAATAATTATAACTTTTTCAACATTAGATTCACTCCCGAACGTGACTAACTTTATAAATTTGTTTACAACACTTAGAACTACATCATAAAGTATAGGAATTTTTAATTTACACAAACTTCTAAATTGATTTAACTATGTCCGTCCGTTCAACAATTCGCAAATCTCGAGGCAGAGGTCTCGTGGCAAGTTGAAAAGATTACTTTAAATTTGTATATATCCTTTTGAAAGATTAAACGTCTTTCATTTCAAATTGCAAACATTTTAACATAAAAAACTAAAAAATAAAATTATTAAAGACTCATTGTTAATAACTTAAAATATGTAGTAGAGATCGATCGAAAATTTTTACTTTCTATTCTTGTCCAAGTTCATAATGAAAAAAAAAATTTTCTTTTAATTTTTTTTATTTTTTTTTTTGTACTTTTTTTTGGTGACATGATGGGTATTCTAAATTCGCTTTAAGACAAGTAAAATTGTGCTTGTTTTTTTCCATTGCCTTTGATTTTTTTTGGCATTTAGATGACGTTTCCGGTAGAAAAAAAGAAAAAATTAAAATGTAAAAAAAAGTTTGCGGTTAGATATAATCATTGTTCAGAGAACTGCACATTCTGGCAATAGCGAAGCATTAGAAGTTTTGAATAAAAAATTAAGAAATGTTTAACAGAAGTAAAATTACTGAATTGAAAAGGATAACAAAGAGAAATGTGTTAATAAAAAAAAAAAGAAAATGCAAAAAAAACAAGAAAAATTAAAATAAAACAGAAAAAACAAATTTGAAGTTTTGTAAAGAGAGCTAACGAAAAGTTTTGCACCCTCGTCATTGTTTAAGGCGTTTCTTTATAATTTCTTCTTAGAGTATAACCGCAAATACTTACTCTTACCTTTCATTCTTGTCGTTTTATTTCACGATTTTATTTATAAGCTAAATAACTATTTATTAAAAATTTCCTTTCTATAGATAACCTTATTTCTTATTATATTTGATTTGTAAATAAACAGTATTGAGAAAAAAAAATTCGAACCAAAGATCCGCTAACGATACACAAATTAGTGTCAGTTAGTTAGTTATTCATTTTATTATTGTGTTTTGCTTTACTCAAAAATTATTGTACGAAATCGACGGGTCTCTCTTCTTTTTCTAAGAATCGTAAACATTTTATTTATTTATGCTTTTAAGACAATGCCTTTTAAACTAATCCTATCGGTTTCTTGGCCTATTGTGACTGCTTTCATCTTAACTTAATCTATTTCAATATATTTGAAAATTTTAGACGAAAAACTTCAAACACAGAAAAATAATACTAAATAAATAAATTGTGATGTCTGCTATTTGTATTTTAAATTTTTTATTAACTAATGATATACGTAACTCTGAAAATTGATTTTGTGTTTTTTTTTGAATGAAATATAACTTTAATTGGATTTATGTTAAAGAATGGAACGATATTACAGTCTGTACAATACTAGTGAAGTTTTAAAATTTTCGTTATGATCTTTCGGTCTTTCATCATTTGTTGAGCTTATTTTCTTGCTAAGCCTAAGTTAATCCTACAAGCAAGTGGCATAAGAAAATCAATTCCAAAGGGAAGGCATTTATAGTTTATGCACTTACTTTTTGAATGTATTCGTCACTTATTGTCACCTATTGTCACCTATGGTCACTTATTGTCATCTATTGTCACTTATTGTCATTATTATTATCAGTGTACATTGCTCCAAAAATCAATAATGATACAAACGTCTAAATATTTCAAAATACTGCACATTGACAAGTCCTGGAGCAGTCAAGTTTTGGAGCAGTCACGTAGATGATGTCCCCAGTTCCCTAATGGTGGTTAGAAAGGAAGAAATCGTGAAAGAGCGATAAAGTGCAGCCGCAAAGACTGGTAGTTGTACGCTTAATCTTTTGACCTTGACATTTTTATGTTTGAGAAGAAAAAGATCTTCTCTTTGCAGCTAAACTTTTATTTCACATCATTGTATATATTGAGATATATATGTACGTACATCTTTGAATGCATGCATATAAAAATCTTTATCAATAATTCTATATTAGCGTTTGCAGTTCGTTGACAATTCATTTTTCATATAAATTGAAACCTATCCAACTGCCGCATTCGTAACTGCTGCTTCTGTTGCTGTCGCTATTGCTGCTATATGCATATATCTTATTTCAATTTTGCTGATGATTTGTTATAAATTCGAAAGAGCAATATTATAAAAGGGGGCAGAGTGTCAATGCAGCAGATTTTATTCATTTATTAATAGTCAATATTTTGTATGTATGTCGTTGGCTAATACTGATGCCAGTTCTGCATTTTAGTATGAATGCAATTGAATTGTATATGCATTTATATGTGCTTGTCATCTGAAGGATAAATGGTACAATTGCAGGAAAAGTGTAATAATATTTCTTTCATTCATTTCTCTTTTTTTTTTTTTGTTTTTTCTCTTTTTATTTATTTATTTCTTTTTTGATTTTTTCACAAAATGAAAATTGTTATGAAAAATAGTATATTTGCTAAGCTCTCATTGCAGATCAATTTAAATGCCTAATACGGTGGGCAAATGAAATCAAAAATTTGATTTTTTCTTCTTAAATATATATATGTGTATGTATATATCTACATATGCTGGTTAAAATACTGCAAGTTCACTTACATATAAATAGATATAGTTTTGAGAATTACTTAAACATAAGTAATTTATTAGTGTGAATAAGATGAATATTGGGAATATGTGATTTAAGTAGTTATGACTTTGATCATATGTTAGCCGATCTTAAATTTAAATATGTATACAATGACTGGATGAATAAAAAGATCAAATAGGTTTCTTTCAAATTTTGTGCACATGTGTATACAATTTTATAAATAGAAATTCATTATTAAGATGAAAAAGAAAAATCTTCAACTCTCATATTGTATATAGTAAATATATATTTATATAGAATTAAATATAAATTAAAAATACTTACAAATTAAATAAAAACAGTAAATAATATACAAATTACGATAGTTTTGACAATGAATATTTTCAGATTTTCATTAAGAAAATTTGCAAATGTAAGCATTTAAAATTTTCTTCTTAAAATTTGGTTGTAATTTGAAAAGCGTGTTAAAGTGAAAGCGTATGCAAAGTATTTGTTTATCTGAGTTGTTTTCCAATTAATCATCTAATCTTCACTTAAGTGTAAGAAGAAAATACGCCTACTTTCATACATGATTTGGAACACACACACTGAAGATATATTCTATTGCAGGTTTTAGTCTTCTCTTTCTAATTTTGGAAAATGCAATGCAATGCAACGAAGAACGTGTAGAAATCAATTGCAAAACTTTTTTCATACAATTAACCTGAGTTAAGGTCGGGATATCATACAAAAAAAAATCGATGAATTAGACTTAGAATTCATACTTCTTAAAGGAATGTTCGAACAGAAAGGTTAGCTTGTGGCGTTATGCGAAAAATCCGTGAATTAAACTCACAATTCGCGTTTCTTAAAAGAACATTCCAATACAGGATATAAATTTTGAAACCTAGATATAACCAAAATATTACAAAAGAGTTCAAGAACCGGGGAGAAATTCCTATTTTCGTATGCATCTACCGTCTGCTTCCTACGTTTTTTACGGTGTACGGTGAGACTTTCACATTTCGTAAATTTCATATTTTTTATGCTTTATTAGAAAAGTGAATATTCGATCGAGTATATAAAGATTAGAGATTAGAGATGTAACGGGTCCTACTGAGTTTCCATTGGATTATTTTAGAACTGCAGCCATCTTTTTTGTTATGTTTACTAATTCGTAAGTGTTAACTTCCTATGGATAGTATCGTTAATTTTGAAGAATATGAATATTTGTTTAAAGATGCAAATAAGCCTTTCCAGCGGTTCTCTGAATTTCGTTTTCAATAGCTTAACTTTTTTACAAGCCATAGCTTAAGTCTCAATATTTTCCGTAACTTTAAAAAAATTTCTTCTAAACTGCTGACAGATTTGCCCTACATTCTAAAAACGGTACCTGATCGATCAAATCTGTTTATTATCAAAATTTTTTTGATAATGAAAGGCATAAGCGTCCTATTAAAATTTTTCACAAGACTTTCATTTATCTATTTATTGAGACAATTAAAACGACAGTAGATAGCCAATGACAAATGTATAGTGAGTTGCTCGGCTGAACACGAATTTCGACAGAAAGCCTAAGTAGTTCGTCAAAATATTAGGAGAAGCTATACGAAAATCTTGTCCGAAATTTGTCTGAACTTTAAGTGAATCACAATTTTATGTCTACTGAGACTAGTGTAAGGTATTTTGAATACTTTAGTCCGTATAAAAAAAAAAACCGGCACGGCAAAAGTAGCGGTGATTTATAATAGATTCTACGCACATATTTATGATAATTATAAGTTTTTGTTCAATTTGTACCTTTGTTTCGGAGTGAAATCTGCTAAGCGATATTTTTGTTTGTTTCTTTTTTTTTCAACTTTTAACTCACTGTAAGTTTAAGTGTTTAATAAAAGCTCACCACACAATATTTATTAACACCATTTGTGCAGATTTTAATCTGTATGAACGTGTGGGTATAACTAGTACAACACATCAAAATCTCAACTGTATAATAAAATGACTAAAAACAGATTTCAATATATATATACACACAAACAGTGAAATTTCAAAGCGAATGAATGAAAGTAATATAGAGCAATAATTATGAATATAGCGATTAAATTCAAATGCATTTACAGTAATAACACCGTCGAGATTTAAAATAGATAAAAATAAATATTTTTTTTTGTATCCATCATCGATCGGGTGTATATCACTTTATGAGTCCATTTGAAAAAAAAAGAATTCTTATGCGTTTTACGTACATTCTAGGTTTACGCTAAAACCACTTCAAAGACTAAATTGTTACATGAAAATTCGAATATGAAATTAGAAATTCTTTTATACTTGGCCTGTATCGTATTTCGCTCAGACTTGAACGAGCACAGTTACTAGGGCACTGACAGAAATTGAATAGTAATCACGTTTGGCGGAACTTTAATGCATACGAATTTAATTGTAGTGGAGACGATGATGTTTTCTTTACATAAACTTTCTCAATCGTGAGGTAGAGATACCCCACTACACAGTGCGCGGAAGAATTATACAATTAAAAATGAAGGTCTTATAAGAAATTCTTTAATGACGCGTTGTACATTCTATGTCACTGAGATTCGGTACGCTTCGCCTAAGATTCGAAATTCGTCTGAGATTCTCTAACAATCCATTTGTTGACATGACTTTATTTTTCATAAACGTTCGCCATATACTATGGGCGGGTCCTGAAGAAAGGAATGAGGTGATTAAAGAGATTAAATTTAATTTTTACATCGCACAACGAAATCTCACAGTTTTGGAGTAGTATACGAAATAGACATTTTGAAAAGTATTCGTTTGATTGAATATCTAAAACGACTAAATCGTGTTTTTTACGAACACCGATCCATGTGCCTGCTGTAATTATTTACTGACTTATTTATTTATATTTAATGTTAACCATTTTTTAAAGTTATTTAAGGCTTGTAACTGCTCTCAGCCTCTATTTACAAACGGACGACGCCCATTGGCTGGTGTATTGAATTTGAGTTTTCTGTAGTCTTTTGGAAAGGAAGGGATGAAGGGACAGACAGAGAAAAGATCGTATACATTTAAATTAATTTTTTGCTCTATAATTGAGTATTAATGAAAATAAACGTTTCGTACAATCTCTGATTGATTCGTCTTGAGTTTGTGTCAATAATGTTAGTTCGTGTCTCTTTCCGAAAGGGTTTCCTTTATTTTTTTTTAAAAGATCTCGAACGACTATATTTGTATGTTTTTTTTTTTTTTCAAATAGAATGTATATTAAATCTCTATATGTATGTAAAAAAGAAAACGAAATATTTGAAAACATTTTTTTTAATACCATTTAGAAGATAAACTTTTTAAAATTAAATGTATGGGGAAGAAAAAAAAATTGATCATTCACCGGTAGAGAGGGATTGTAATAATTTTTACTTGTATAATAAAAAAAAAAGAATAGTTATCAAACAAATCGACCTTAGCCGAATACGTGAAATTTTTTCTTTTATTTTTTTTAGTTTTTTATTTATTCATTTTATTGGTGGAATTAATTTAATAATAAATTTACGCAATATTTATATTATTAAATACTGTAATTAATATATAGTTAGTTATGTGGTATTTTCTAAAAGATAAATTGTGAAAACAAATAATTATTAGAATTTGTAATTTATGCACCCAAGGGAAGGCTAAATTGCCTGCCGTAGCCTCTCTCTCTCTCTCAATGTAAAAATGTATATACATTTAATGAATTATGCCTTTTAAAGTCTTTCACAACGAAATCCATTAAGGACCAAATGTTTTTAATGAATCTAAAAGGACGAGATGAAAAAAATATTTTCTTTTTTGGAAAATTTTAATCAATTTAAAGTTTGTGGCACGAAAAAAAGAAAACATATGTTTTTAAAAAGTTTTCTATTTTAAATGAATAAAATTCTTTTTTTTTTTTTTTGCTTTATGTTTGTTTTTGTTCTAATAATTGATTTTTTTTAAAGAAAACTGAACATTTATCTTGTAAAAAGGAAAAGGAGAGCAATGTAGGAGAATGAGAAAGCGATAGTAAGTTTTGGTTTTTTAATTACACGCCTTTAAAAAAGTACCAGCACCCAGCAGTCTAGCTAAAGTCCATCTTAGTTGATTTTTGAAAGATAAATTAGTTCTTGATTTGTTGAGAAAATCAAGTTATTATGCTTTGGTAGGAATTTTCAAAGCTCTCCGGTCTAAAGCATCTACAGTAAGTGATGTGTTAAAACGAATAATGGTATGTGAATATAATAATCAATATTAAAAGAGATCGAACAAGATGGTTGACATCACGTCCCGTCTTGTTCCTGAACAACAACAACAGTAACAAAATCAAAACAAAAAGTTAACAAATTAATTTTTAAATTTTCCAAGAGGTAAATTATGATTTTAGTTTTTCAACTCGTGGAATTTGAGTTGATGTTTTTGAATTGAAACGGTTGCAACTTGTGTTTTTTTTTTTTTAGAAAAATTTAATTTTTTTAATTCTCGTACAAATGTTTCTGCCCAAAAGCTCAACTATTGTGATGTGAACTTATGTGATTTAACTATTTCGCAAGTCCTAAGTAACTATAGAGCAAGTGAATTAAAATTTAGAATACGAGTATATCTTCAACTAAACTGTATTTTAAAAGTAAGTATAATTCAAAATTTCAATGACTAACTAATACAAATAGCGGGAACATGTACTAACGATTCCCGTTACCTTTTTGACGATATATGCGTACGCGTGTCATTTAGAGTAAGATATTTAAGCACTCTGTACATATAAGCAAAAGTGGTAATTTTTGTCAAAGAAGGCGGTAAAGCCTTAAGGGCTACAACACACACACACACACACAAAAAACAAAAAAAAAAAAAAGAAAGAACTCAAACCCGCACAATTCACTTTAATTACAAACATATGCTGCCACAAGAGGAAAAAAGAAAGATGAAAGAAGATGACTAAGAGCAAAGTTAACCTACACACACAACACATGCACAATGCATTGGCCAAATTTTGAGAATTGCAGTTTATGTTAGACACCTACACACACACACACACACACACATACACACACAGGCACATACATGCATTCATGCATAAATACATACATGCATACCTACAAAATTACTCCTGGCACTGATGAGGACATTGATGCACGTGCAATAGCAACATAAATTATGGCTTACTGGCTACATACCAGAAATGATAAGGAGCACTAAGGCAAAGGGAATGCAAACGCAAATAGTTAGTCTCCCTTTATGTGTATGTAAATATGAATGTGCGTGCATATACATGTATATATATATATATATATATATATATATATATATACATAAATGTATATATATGGGTTGGTATTCTATTCTTTTAAATTGCAACACGTTTCTTTTCATAAGCACACACAGACACGCATATCCTAAAATTAATATCGTATAGGTGCATGTGCATGTGGCCTATGTTCGTCGTCAGTCTATTGCTCTTGCTGTTGTTGAGCTTAACAATGCATTGTAATTTTGCAAATTTTAGATTAAGCCCCAAAAACATTTTGTGGATTTTTCAATCTGGTTACATGTGACTTGAATTACAAAAAAGTCTCTCACAGAACATAGTTATAACAATATATACAATAACATCTCATACGCACATTCAACAACATTTCCTCTTATAAGTATTTCCATTTTGAGTTTAGTTTGTTCGGTTGCCTTTAAAAGAAACTAAACTAAAAAAGAAAAAAACGAAAAAACGAAAAAACGAAAAAAAAAGAAGAAAACTTGGACCTCTATGCAAACTTATCTACAGGCACAAATTTGAAAACAACTCAATTGGTGAAGACAGCAGTTCAGTAAAGTGTTTGTAAAGTGGATGAATGGTCAGTCATTTGTTGCATATGTGTTTCGAATTCTTTTTTGTAATACAAAATAGAGAAGAAAAGAAAAACTTATTATACTTATTTAGGTAAGTATATGTTAAGCTTTCAAGTTTTGTATTTTTCAACATTGGAATTCGATGCTTGATTTCTCTGGCTATTAATTTAATACTAACCACAGTTTTTTTTTCTATAAAGTTTTCCAACTAAAATACTAATAAAATTAGGAGGAACTTTAATTTAGTTCTCTAATTCGACAAAATGTTTGAATTCTTTCAATTAAATAATTTCTGTTTAATTTACTAATAACTTCATTATCTATTTGCCTGTCTTCACTTTATGATTCAGTTAGAGAACTGTTAAGAAATATTGAGTTTATTCCTTACGATATAGATGCAGTCTGTTAAGTGTCAAGTTATCAACAAGTCACCTCAAGTCTCAATTTGACAGCAGCATTTTCAAGTGAAGTGATGTGCAAACAGCTCTGAAAAACATTGAACGAACATATTAGAATTGAAAAAATGTTGTTAAACTTTCTCGTCTCACTTAATCTATCTGGAAATTTTAACAACAGTTGTTTAGCATACTAAAGGAAATATTTGTATCAGGTTTGAAATGAATATTTCTCATCAGGTTCTAAGTTGCAAGTCATTGTCTATTTTGACCGCGTTTGCAAGCGAATCATTCCCTTTTTCAAACTTGCTCTACGGCTAGAAACTAAGATTGTCCTTATGTTAAGCCTACGTTAATTAAGAGTATGTAGTAAATATTTTATACGTATTTTACAGTGATTATGTGTAATTATTTCGAACGAGGAAGCAAAACTAGTTAACCGCCATCTCTAGTGAAGTGAAGATAGATTACAGTTTTTGAGGATTGTGTCATTGCTAACTTAGACAGGTAGACGACAATGCTTAAATCAATTCTAAATTTAATGCTGATCGAGAATATATATACTTTGTGGGGAAATATATCCTTCAACTTCGGCGGTGGGTATAAAAGCAATAAAATAACTATTAAAATTGAAAAATTGTAGAAAATACGCACACATAAAGCATCCGAAGCTTTTAATTGTGATCCCAAATTAAAAAAAACTAAGCTATCGCTACTAACTCTCGTCCTCAATAACAGTACAATTGTGGAAAAAGTGTAATGTGTACGAAACTAGTTATAAACGTTTACGAAAACATAAGTTTGTTCCAGATATTTTTTACGTCTTAAAAGGTCTTAAAGGTCTTACATTTCATGGCAACAAGCAGGATCCGTCACCGTCAAAAGCCTTTATATATACCATCTATCGTATATGTAAGACTATTTTGATTTTCAGTTACTTCCTTCCAGTGAAAAGTGGAACGAATTCCTTTTTTATAAACTTTCGTATCACCGTTAGGTTACAATGTAAATAGATGTTTCGGGCATTTTTGCATATCCGATCATGACAACATTTTGTACAAACTTTTAATTTCGATCAAAATACGACATAACACAAAATGGCAGCCGTCACAAAATGACAGATTTTCTATATAGAAGGGTTTCGAGACTAGAATGTAAATTGTATTAGATTAAGAAGTAAAAAATTAATTATATAAATATTTTTTTGTAAATAAACTTTTATTATGATGAACTGTATATCCAAATTTAAGTAAAATAGAATATCTTCTAGAAATTAGAAATCATAAGTATCTTTAACTTTTATGTATTTATGTTATTATCACATGCAACTAATTGTTGGAAATAATTTATTTTTGATGTTTTCGTTCATATGAAGAAAAGTTTATTTTAAAAAATTATTTAATTTTTTTATTTTATATTTCCCACTTATTTGAATTATTTAGATTTTTTAGAGACTTAGAAAAAACGGGGAACTAAAATCTCTTGTGAAAGTCGAAGAGGCCGAGAAGCTCGATAACTGGATTCTTCATCGTTTGCGTACGTTGCCATTTTTAAGATCATCATCATCATCATCATCATCATCATCATTATCATCAACTCATTCATCGTTACCGATTACAGAGTAGAAGCTGTCAAAAGCGAATGGAAATGTCGTTGGAATACATTGCGGTCGCCAACAAGACAAGAAAAGAAAATTTGCGTAAAACCTTTGGTTATGTGTTTTTCCAAGTGTTTTGCATTTAATTTCATTCATTGAATTTCTTTATAAATTCTTTCTTTTTCTCATTTTTTCTCATTGTCCTACAACAACAATACCTATCCAGCATATCCTCTTCTGCAGCAACAAGACGAGCGATTATATCTGTTCGTATTGCACGTTAATGGAGGTTATATAAAACGTTTATCTGTGCTCTGTACGGCTTTTATTTTCATTTTACTTTCCTTTTTTTTTTCTTGTTTTTTGTTTTGCTTTATTTTCGGTATACAAACAGTTTGCGTTTGCGGCCACTTTTAACATACTATAGTACTTTGTTTGCCGCTCTCTTTCAATTCTTCAAATTGTGATGACAGTGCAGTTGTCATGTCTTGTTGTTTGATGTTTGTTTTTTTTTTTTTAATTTTTATTTAACAATAGCATTAAACTTTATTTCTATATTTTAGTAAGATTTAAATAAGATTGAAATTTTATTTAAAAACATTTTTGAAAAATTTATTTTTTCTTCATAAAAACAGACTCAGAGATCATTAACAATGTTTAACGTTACTTAGCTAACTTGGCAGGATAATATAAAAAATGATGGCAAAAAAAATTTTTGTTGGCAAAAATTAATGCTTTACTGAAAATATAATTTTGGATTTAATCCAAATTCATTGCGCTTCATTATCTACCTAAATATCATTTATATCTAGCTATACCTGGAAGCAGCGACTTTTCACGCAAAATTGCATCAAAATTAAAGAAATAGAAAAAAAAAGAAAATAATAATGAGAGTGAAATGAGTGAATTAATGATTGCGAACAAATGATCTGCCGTTATACAATCAAATTAACAAATTGAATAGCGTAACGCAGAACTAAATGAGTTGTCGCTGCGATGCTATTGAATTTTAACTTTGGAAAAATAAAGAGTAAAAAAGTGAACGTTAAACCATTCACTGTTATTAATCAATCATTTGCAGAAACAAATTCTAAAAAGAGAGCAAAATAAGAAAAAAAAAAATAGTAAAAGAAACCGATTTACAAAAATCAGTGATAAATTAGCTGGCATCAGGACCATAACGACTATCACTACCGGCGCCACCATCACTACCACCACCTACATTTTTGCTGTCATTATCATAATCATGATTGTGCAGTCATCTATACCGTATGCATATTAACCACTCATGTGTTCAAATGGATTTTTTATTTTTGCTTTTTTCTTTCTTTTTTTTTTTTTTTTTTTTTAACTGTTTTCGTTCCTAACAGATTATAATTACCGTTTATTCTTTCGATTTAGTGTCTATTTCTTTTAACCGGCACATAACTTCTTCTCTTAATTATTTTCAATGAGTGATATCGAAATCAGTTAGCAGTTATATTTATTTATGAATCTAAAAATGGGTTTATCTAAACTAAAATGAGTGCGAATCTGAAGCACCTCTAATCGAAGTTAAATTTCGAGAGGACGCATGATCAGGAAGCGCTTAAAATCTCTTACTTAGTATAGAAAAAAGTATATTGAATGAACATCTTAAGAAAAGGAGAAACACTAAAATAATTAAATCGAAGAATAGTGGGATTGATGGGAAGTCAAGATCCTAAATATGGATTCTTGCTTTAAATACATTATCGTATGACTTTTAAGTACAACAAATACTCTTATTTATCAAATCACTAAACGGACTATCGAAAGAATTTTATGCATTAAAAGTGATCACGATTTATTGATAATCTTTAAATAAAAATGCTTTACTTTCCTTTGTTTCTTTTGAGGTCGTATCGTGTTCTAGTCTTTTAGCTTTTTTCGTAGATTCAATTTATCATTCAATCTGTCATTTAATCATGGAAAACTCTGCCATCAAGCATAAATTCGCCATTTTAATAAAGCGGCTCAACAAACTATGCAATCACCAAAAGAATCGAGTTATTAAGGACAAAGTTCGGCTAGAGAAGCTGTTACTTAAAAGCCCAGTAAGACTATTCATCAAACGTTTCTGCCAGGGAATACTACCTACTAATTAGTTTTTCATTTAATTGAATTGAAAGTTTACGTCAGACTTAGCGGACAAAGTATTATGGTATGCACTATAAAGAAAACTTAGGTTAGATGTCTCATTTTAATGGTGCGAAGTTAGCCCCCAAATATTTTTAGGTTTGTGTATTTGCTAAAAATGTCTTTGCTAGGATAATTGATAATAAAGCGGCATAGAAAAAAAAAACAAAAATAGAAAATATAAACATAAATGAAAAACAAAATCATATCTTATGCTATAAAAAATATAAAAAAGAATTATTGTTACTATTCATCATGAACAGTGCGCTTGTAGTTTGACAAAAATCATAATGTACAACCCATGTTATAAAATATTTTTAAGAAATATTTTGGATTATAAACGGGAAAATATTAATTTTGTTATAGCGCCATTGGTTTATAGTGGATACACAAAACCATGAATATTTCTAGCTTTACAATTGACCGAAAAATTTAAATCATGCAAGTATTTCCTTTGCAAATTATTCGCACACACACGTACATATTCATCGCATGCCTTATTCTTTACTTCGTGTAAGCCGGTATATGCAATCGACATTAGAACCATTTGAAATGCTTTATTAACTTGTGATTTTCGAGACTGAAAAGTTTTGCTAATGACTTGGGCGGATGTGTTTAAAAAGCATTATATGCCACTCACTATCAATTTTCGTCCCTTTTGACTGTTGGTTGGTACGTACAATATTCTCTAAATTTCTATATCTACCATCGAAGATTATGGATATCTTAGATTTATCTTTCCTTTTGTAACGCATAGAGCTTTGTATTACAAAATGCGAAAAAAAACAATTCTTTCATCTGCTTTCATTTATAAATATTGGTTACAACGCTTCTAACCGCGGAATTTTTGATAAAATATAAACTTGACAAATATCTTGACAAATAGCTTGACAAACATCTACTCAGATCAAGTTTAAAAATGATCGTAATCTCTCAATATTACGCAATTTATATACTGATATTATTCTGAAATTCATTATAGACATCGACGAGAACTATCTGAAACTTCAGCAAGAAAAAAAATTAAAATAAATCCAATAATACAAAATATTAATCAGAAATTTAGATCTGTGTGCATCAGGTCAACGTATATATCGTTTCGATCTCTTAATCGGCACACCTAAATTTAGAAAAATATTTTGTAATTGTTAATATATTGCATTGTGTTAGGGTGTATCTACAATTCGCTTTAAGCTGAATATTACTTTTATATTTATTTTTTTTCTAAATATGGTTTTCTTTTTCAGTTCTGATCACATTCGAATTTGTGCCATGAATCAATTATCTTTCTCACTAAGCGGCTGGTGAATGTCTGAATATGATTGCATCGGTACGAGTGTTGAAAAAGAATGTATGCGTGTGTACGTGTGTATGTGTGTGCTCTTGAAGGATATACTAATTGGTAGAGTTAAAAACGTTAAATTATCCATCAAGTGGTTATGTTGATGAAAAGAATAAAGAAAAAAAAAAAGAAAGAAAGAGAATGAAAGAAATAAAATTTCATTTATCGTTCAAATACCCAAGTGACGAATAATGCCAAATAATTCTAGTTAGTAGAAAAAAAAGTTCTAAATAAGGGTTAATTATAATTTAATTTAATTTAATTTTAAAATTCTTCAATCTCTTTAGATCCAGGCGTTAATACATCGGTCAGTAAGTCCGATATCAAGTAAGACGTTATATTCGGCTTTATTCATCAATCAGGCCTTCTGGCAGATTAATACAATCAATCTAAAATTTCGACGTCTATTTTGTCGAAAGCTTTGTCAAAACTTTCAAAATAGCCTTCAGTTTCCGTAATATTCTCGCATCATTTAACGTAAATTTTTTTCCATCGAATATCATTTTGTGATTTGCAAACAGATAAATGTAGCTGGGGTAGGTCAGCTGTGGAGAATATGGCAGATAGGGTAGCAGTCGGAACTTCTTTTCCTCGCATACTCTTCGAAAACTTATACCGTAACCTTACCTTACATATTCTCAACTTATAGTTAAGAACTTTTCAGTTTTAATCTTAATGAACGCGTGAAGCATATTCGAGTCTATAAGTTATTCAACAATCTTCTAAAGTTAATCATTAAGTAAATATTGTCAATTAGTCAATTTTCAAAGTCTTCATAAAAGTAGACGTACGAATAATACGTTTATCATTTAAACCTTGCTTGCAGCAGTAGATTTTTGTAGTTACAAGTACTCAGAGATACAGAATAGAAATAAAAAGCTTAACAAAGACACAAAAAAAGAAAAAGAATTTTTTTATTTCGTTTGCTTTATGTTTTTTTTTTTTTTTTTTTTGTATAAATTTAGGGTTGTTTTCATAATCGTACCACCAAAAAGCGGCTATGACGTCTTTTTGTCATTCTTTTTGCTACAACCAGTAATCATATGAGACATAAATGTTTATATGAAAGGAGTTTCTTCATCCGTATAAATAGGATGGACTTGGGTTCATTTATCTCTGTGCTATTGAAATCTTAAGGAGACAGGTTTTCGTTAAGCAGATTCTAGTTTTTTAGATATTTTTAACAAGTTTCCTTAGGTCAATCCTTATATAATATGGATAGAATTCATCTAAAATACCTGGGAGACTGAAAAAATCCTAAAAAAAAAAAAACAAAAATACAAAAATTTTACAACATTTTCTTGCAAGATATACAGCTTTCCAGTGTAACATTTTGCCTTTGGGTTTTCATTTTGATTTTATTATCCAATATTTTCAAGTATTATTAGATTTGTGGCAAAGTTTATGTTGTTACCATAAACTTGGGCTAAAAAAGAGAATAAGTTTTTGTCAAAAGAAACCACTGTGTGCAAGATAATGATATACAACAACAACAACTTTACAAACAATGGCAGCTATGACAGCGCAGTTAAGTAAAACATTGAAACTATATTAAAAGTCTGAGTTATAGAGCAAAAAGAAGAAGAGACGGAATCTATAAAAACACAAGTAAAGCAAACTAAAGCGAATACCATGGGTACGCTATCGCATGAATACATAAATATCGCAAATTATTGTAAACGTACCGTTTTCCCGATTAGAACAGTCTAAGACTTAATAAATGCCTTCGTTAAACCTTCTAACACAAGATCTTTTCAAAATATACCAAAAAATTTTGATATTTTAAAAAAGAATTTTTAAAATTTTTTTAAGTCTTCGGATCATGTTTCCCAATGAATAAGGATTCTTTAGAAATTTATTTTATAGAATTAGAGTCAATGATAGATCAGTGTGATCAGTTCCAGCTTTTTAGAGCAATTTGATCGATTTTATGAAAATCAATGACGAGCAGACGGACTATTCTAATTAAGTCGATTTAAAGTCATGATATCTTCACATTTCAGAATATATTTCGGCATTTCAGATTTTTTGCATCTTGAAGTCGATTGTACACAAGCAATACTCACTTTTTAAATACTTCCTCTTCTGCTTATAACTCCTAACCATTATCATCGCTATACGTACAAAAGAGATCCTCTGAATGGCTGAACAAACACAAAAAATAAATAAATAAATAAATAAATAAATATATATAAAAAAAAATAAGTCCATTATTTATAAAAATTTACATGATTTTCGTTAAAATTATCTTCATCTGAAGCAACTACCGTAAGCCAACGTCCCTACAATAGTTGTTGAATTAATTTTCATAATAACTTTTTCGTATTTTTCGTAAGTAGTAATTAGTTAGTTTCGAAAAACGAAAAATTCACGGGAAAATTTATCGAACATGATTTTCCAAAAAACAATTCTACGTAAAGCTGAAGTTCTTTGAAAAGAATTCAGTCAGGACAATACTGTGATATTCATATGAAACAGTAAACTTAAGCGTCTTAAGCGTGGTTTGAATATTTAAGTTCCTTTCCATTTAGAAAATTGAACTTCGAATCCAATGCGTAACGAACTTCTTTATCATTAGTTATGATTTATTACTGCACTGCACGAACATCGAATTGGAATTTATTTTTCACGAATGTATCTTTAGTGAAGGCTTAGTTTTTAAGAACTTTACAATTTTTCATTTTTTATTTCATTTAAATATTTAAACTTCTGATAGAGAATATCAATATCGATATCTTGTTTCCATGAATTTATAAAGATTTTGGAAACGAAAGCGCGTTACTTGAGATAAGTAATTTGCTCGATATTTAGCTAAGACATAAAATTGATTATGACCTGTTGTTAGTGAAATAACTCACAGGTAGAGATAGTGAATTTTCACTTTACATTGAATGAAACTTTTATCCATCGTTTTATTTAGAAAAGTAAAAAAAAAAAAAAAAAACAAGCATATAAGTATAAAATTGCAATATTTTTTAATAAATGTAAGAAAAGCAGCCGTTGGTTATTCGAATTTTTTACTCGTTGAACTTTCGATCGATCATAGTATATGATTAATGTTAAACTTACCATTAATATCTATTTTAAAAACAAAATTTCTGGCTATTCTGAACTCGTTAAAAGCGCATTGGAAATTTCAAAGTTCATTTACTTTACATACTTACACATACGGATTGATACCAAATTATATTGAAGTTTAAATTTCTATCTTAAATTTTTCAACTTTAACAATCTGAATAAGAGACAAATGAAGGAAGGGAGGCACGTAACTAATTCACTACATAATCTTAGATCATTCAAGTGTTTGGAAATAATTTTAAAAATTATTGATATGTTTGCTTGAATGTAACAAATGATAAACAAAACTTATTATATTTCTGAATTTGTGAGGCAAACAGTATAAAAAACGGAAGTATATTTCTATAAATTGCTTTATGGTTAATTTAAATCAATGACTGAATGAACAAATGAACAAATGCACAAACGAACAAACGAACAAGCGAACAACCGAACGAACGAACGAACGAATGAATGAATAATGACAAGTAGGTAATTTGGAATTCAATTTATTGCAATTCGCGGAATGGGGTTAAAAATAATCTGTAAATAAACTAAAACAAAAGAATTTGAAAATAATACAAAATATCTAATGAACTAAAACAAAAAAAAAAAAAAAAGAAACCAAAATAATCAAATAAAAAGAAACTTTGTAATATAAAAATAAAATACAATTTACACGTTCATGTTCAAAGCCAATTGGTTCATATATGAGCAACAAAAAAATTAGGAAATTTACTTTAGTGGCTTATACGGTAAATAAAGCGGAACCTTCCATTCAATAAGATTCAATTCTTAAGTACAAATGTCATCAAATTTTTGATTAATTATGGGCGTGTATATAAACCAATCAGAATCAATTTTCAAGGAAATATATTACATTTGTTTGAGAGGTTTAGCAAGTAAGTAACGATTCTACAAATATAGCTAAATCGATACCGAATCTCAAATCGGTAACTTTGCAGGCCTTCTAGAATAGGCTTACGAATGTTATAGTAGACGAAATAACAAAATCAATATAGATTCGTCCGTCATCAAATGGAGCACAAGTACGTCATGTCACGCCTTAGCACGAATCTCAAAAATCTTTTTTTTCTTTTAATTGAATATAGAAAAATCTCAATAATTTTTTTTTTTTGATTATACCAACTAGCTGGTTGATTACACAGTTCTTTGAAATTTCATAAAATCTTAGTATCATATTTTTTCTTTTTTTTTTTTTTTTTTTTGATATCAGCTGTACGTTTCGAATTATCAGACGATATCAAATAATAATTTGAAATATATGTCATTTTGTTTTGAGACTTTTTGCTATTGGAAATTGAAATTATAATCGTTAAGTTTTAGATTTCTTTGATTTTTTTTAAGTCTTGAGAGTTATAACGATGTACGGTAGAGCTTTAAAAAATCGATTCTTCGAATCTATTCCTGATTCATAGTATATACATTTTAGAGAATTTTCTTATGAAGAATGAAAAAGTTAAAATCTAATATCTCCTAGACGTTATGGACGTTTATTTTAAAATAAACCTTCAGAGTTGCATTAAAATGACATTTAAAATAATAGACTTAAAATGCTGAATATCGCTTGATAAGGTTGATGTTACTAAAGTTATCTTAAAGTCATAAATTGATGAACAAAATATTCTGAAGTAGGTCAAGAAGAAAGTATGCGGTATTATGTCATAAATATATTTATATATATTTTGACTTGATAGGGTTAGCTTTACAAAAGTTACTCGTCTCTAAGGACGCTTTTATGTTGAAGGAACGACATCGGGTTTTTCCTAAACCTAATACACTTAATAAAACAACATTAAATACATGAGAATTCGTTTTTGTTTTTTTTTCTTTTTAATTGGTAAACGTGCGGAAAATGAATTTTCCATTACATTAGTATTCCGTAGGAATAAATTGTTTACATTCAAACTCATAAAAATTCACACACGCACCCATTAAATGTCAATACTGTCGCTCATTAGGAAATCCTCAATTTCTACCTACGTTTTCGATTTAGTTCTACTGCTGTATTGAAATTTATGTTCATATACATTTATATGTGTTACATACATACATATATACATACATACATACAGAACGTTTAGTATGTTTATCATTTTTCCTTCCTGAGACACCCACAAATTTTCTTTAATTTAGTATGAAAAAAAAGCACTTACTTTATAATAATATAAAAACGCTTATATGCTATACATATATACTACGTAACATATACGTACATCCAATATGGCCTAATAAACGTTAAATCAGCACATGAACACCATCCAATGAGTATCCTTCTTCTTCCTGACTACAATTTTATCAAGTGTTCAATTATAAATTACTTTGTACTCTAGTCTAGTAAGCTATGAAGAAGGAGTGAAAAATTAAAGAAAAGAAGAACACTCTCTGTGTGTAGATAGATCGTAACAAGTGTTTTGACGTTCTGGCTATGAGTTGATACTAAGACATGAAAACGAACGTACGTACGTACATGTTTCCTTTCAGACGGCTCGATTATTTTAAAAATGACCTAAATCTATTTAATAAATTATCATAATTTAAAAAAAGTAAATTGTTCTTCTATTTCTACACAACACTCTTTACATTTTAATACACAGTTTTTTGAGCACGTAATACCCGCAATATTTTTTGGAAGAACATTTGTTGGTGAAAATCTATCGCAAAATTCACTAGTTAGCAATTATACAATCGCCTGAGAAGGAAGAACGACGGGTCTTTCTGAGTAAAACTCAAATCTGAATCTACACTTTATAATTTCGTCGTACAAGAAGTAAACCGAATTGTAAGTGTAATACTAATCCGCAAAGGAGGTTATGCCCATGGAGAGATCAAGGAATGTTTCGGATAATATTCTTTCTCTCTCTCTTGCAAGTAAACCACTTTCTTACTATATGGATCCATGGTATGAGAAGATGAACATGGCTATGCTAATATGGATATAAGATAATGATCGGGATGAGAAAGGATTGCCGGCTGTGTGGAAGATTCCCCACGAACATTGAAAGTCTATTGATAAAGGTAGTAAAGATTTCTTATTTGATATGTATGAAATATCGAAACATATTTGTAGTTAAATACTCACTAAACTGTTTACCCTTCTCTTCATCAAATATTTTAAGGCTGCTTTTCTTTCTATCGTTCTGACATTCTCCGACCTGACTTCAGGGAACGAATGTTTGCGAACTTTTGTTCTTGTTCTGATTAGGAGAGTGGGTAGAGAAGAGTGAGTAAGGGAAAGGTCCATGTCAATGACACTGTTCTGAAAGTTTAGGAGTAATTAAGCCGCCTAAGTAATGGCGATTGTCTTATTCTCTAGAGGACGCTGTTTAATGTTTCCTGTTTAGTCTATATATTATCGAATGTCGTGGAATTAAGCATTTTCAATGCAAGAGTCCACGTTATGGTCTAAAAATATTCTCTGTGACTGAATATACAAAAAGTATACACCACTGACTTCAATGTATGTACAAAACATTGCGTCAGCTAAAAAGATGAAGCCAACTGCTATTATGCCTGACATAAAATTAATAATAATTCCTGAATGGTTTAGTCGGGGCCATAAGGTAGCCAAACTAACGGTTTCTCATGCATTCTACTACTTTTCGTCCTTTTTTGATCGTTAAAACAGTATTAAGACGGACTGCGACATCAGCAAAAAGTGTGTACCCGATTTTGCTTGCATAGATGTCGTTAAAAGAAGAGCGTTATAAATTTCCATGGCTACCGCCTTTTTTACCAAAAATTTCCGGTCACCTTATTAAGAAGCCAATTTATTAAATTTTGTCGAACAAGTCAAACTGGGAATCTTACATAAGTTGCGTTTAGATCCGTAAAAACTACCAGTTCACTATTCTCATCATAACGACAGCTCGATTGGATTGGCTCTCTTTTCCTAAAGACGCAATGCTGTCGCTACCGTGGCGTACTGATCGCATTCGATATCTTTGAGATATGATTGCAACAAAGTGTGGCTATGAAGTAGTTTAAAAAAGAAATTTTAAACAATGTTTGCTGCGGGATCTCCTTAATAAAAAAATACGTTTGAGGTCTGAATTATATTTTATAAATAAATTTGTGTTCTCTCTCATTTTTAAAGCAGACTTAGGCTACTTTAAAAATAAACAGAGAAAGCAATAAACATGTTCACATATCAATGAAACGAGTTTTTTTTCTCTCTCTCTTTTCTTCAGTTTTCTGTGATTTTCCAATTACTTGTATTGCTATGTACACATATAACAAGCATTGTGGGTGCTTTTTGTCTATTGCAGTAACTTATAGATATATTGTGTATGTTTGTGATTTCAAGTATGCGTATATGTGTATACTTACATTTTATTATCATTGTTCTTGTTGTTGCTGTTATTTTTGTTATTATTGTTGTTGTTAATGTTTGCTACTTCACGGTATGTTACAATAAAAAAAAAAAGAAAAGGAAAATAAGGGAAAACGTTATCGGCAAAGGCTAAATAAAAGCATGTAAAAGAATCGCCAAATGGTAAAAATACTGCTCATAATTTGTGTTCTGTATAACATGTTGTAGCCGTACGTGCTCTAATATCGTTCTGCAATATTTACACTGGCAACGATAGATAAACGACTGACTGAATATAACGTCATAGCAAAATGGATGCTATTTTTTTGTTTAGTATTGTTTTTGTTACATTTTTGTAATCCATTGGATTTCTAGTTATCGATAATAATTAAGAGAACATGTGTTAAGGTTAATTAAACAAACATGTGTTTTGTGTTAGAGAAAAAAACAATAAATATAAATTGAAATTTAAATGTACAACACATAGCCTTGCCTTGCCACTCTTAAGAACCCAACTATGTTAATGAGTCGATAGTAGATAAAAGCAATAAAATATTAAATCAATAGGACTAGCAAGACTTCAAATAACTTAATTACTCCCTTTTTTTTGTTTTCTTTCATTACATTATTTTTAGTCAATTGTGTAAAAACAATTTTCAAAACATCAAGGCATTAAGACAATCATGACTTAAGGTTACATTCGAATGAGAACAAAAATAGTGACAACGTACTTCGATTGTAGTCTTTCAGTACTTCTATCTAGAAGAGTCTAGAGTAGAATAGAAACAAAGGCAAGGAATCGATTTAATTTTTTTTTATGAGCGAAAACTCCGAGAACTTATTTGACTGAAATTTAAAATTGGTTTTATGAACTTTTGCTAATTATTCCTTACTCCAATGATTTGAAATGTAATACTCATCATCACAAATAATTACATAAATATTAACAAAATTTCTATTTAGAGAAATGTCTATTCTTTTTGTTCGCGCGAACGAACATTTCTTCCAAAGTTTGAATCAATAACTATGTAGATCGGTTGTAGATCGTTGGCAATAAGACTCTTTAGTAATTCTAGGCACTTGGAAAAGGACGCTACTTTCCTTGCCGACCTTACGAAAATTTCAACAATTATTTTTGACTTTTGCGAGTTTCAGAACTACATTAAGAGAAAGCGTAATTAAATCGATCGATTAAAATCTTCTCGTAAATTTTTTGCTATTTAATTTTTCTACGAATAGCATATCCAGTCAAATCCACCACTCCCATCTAAGTCTCCGATCAAATTTTAATGCACAAGAAATATACGGCGAACTAAAATACATCTTACGTCAGTATTTTAAAGAAAAAGAAAAAAAAGCGCAGATATTAAGGGATTTTCTTTAGTAATATTTGACGTATGACGGATATCGTTTTGAGATTTCAGTCGAATATTTTGTAAAAGAGCGAAAGTGGCAATAACGCAGCTAAAATCACTAAGGGCTTGGCGCACTTAAAGCGTCACCTAACGTGGGTGACTTAATAAGATATTAAGCAGAGAAAGGCAAGAGAATAACTTGTACTAAGGCCGAGTTAATCAAAAACATGCGTTCTCAGTACCGGTATACAGTACAATATATGCCCAAAACGTTCCAACGAGAACTAACTAACTAGTAGAAAAGCAGTAGAGCAGTAAAGCAGTAAAGCTCTTATCGAAATATACAGAAGTAGATATAGGGTAAACAAGTCGCGACAACATACAATGAACAACCGATATTAAGAACAGAAAACAATGTCGGGCTACCAAAAAACATTAACAGTATTCAGCCAACAATGTCGAGGCGTCAGCAAAAAAACTCGTGCAGAGATATAAAAGTCGAAGAGACAAATCGTGAATAACCGGCCTTAGAAAGAAAGAAGAATATAGACCTAATAGAAGAAATAACAAGTTTCCAGTTGTCAGGAGAGGTAGCCAATATCGAGCTGTCAGAAAAGGTACTCAGTACTTCGCTATGGAAAAATGCACAGAAGCAGCAGCAGCAGCAGTCGAAAAAGGCAGCAAGCGAAAACAGGCATTTAAGGATTGTCGATTAATGGCAGATCACGATGGAGTAGATTAACAGATAAAATGATCGATACATCATATTCATAAGAGCAGCCAAGTCAAGTGAATTAGGTTACGACCAAAACTTACATATATCAGGAATTGTAATTAAATCTTGTAGGTTTGTTAGCTAATTTCTTATACAGAATCAGTCTGAAAGAGAGTGTGTATAAAGAGTGCGACAAGAGAGAGAAAATTAGTCGTCTGGAGGACCGCTTAATCGAAAAGTATAAAAAAGATGAAATATTATAAGATAAATAAGTCTATCTGATGTTAATTAGCTGAGTAAAAAAAGGTAAAAAGACATGACAGAACTCATTCTGCAATTGATTCAAAAATTATATGAAATCGTTTCCGGGAAGATAAACGTTTGATATAAGTAAATATTACTGCGTTGTTACACGTCTAACTTCGACTATTAATATTCAAGATGCGCTTAAAAGTGGAGGTAATTTTCTTATGAGATAAAATAATTTAAATATAATTCAAACTTAAGTCGTATTCTGAGTGTAATTTTTACTTTTATCCTAGTATCTTGATACTTATCACCAGCACACATACACATTGTATGTTTCTTTCTATGCTCCCACGTATCCTTTTTTAATGTTATGTCCTTCTTTTTCTTGTTTTTTTCCTCTACTTTCCCACATATTATGCTTACATTTAGTTTTCTTTAAATAAATTATTGCTTGTAGTCATAACGAATCTTTCTTTCTTATTATCTCTTTCATTCAATTGAAGTATTTTTACATCTTCGTATACACGTATAATCAAAAGTTTTGTTGTTGATATCATTCATTATCTCGCATTGCTCGTCAAAACACAACCATTCTGTTAGATAAACAACCAGCTTGTCTTCATCATCTTCATCTATGTGTGCAAATAAATTAAAAAAAAAAAAAAGAAAAAAAAAAGAAAAACCTGAAGAGTACTAATATTTGTGATTCTACTTGATAGCCCTCAAGAGTATATTTTATAACATTCTTCAGATTATTGGTGTTACTGCTGCTACCATTTCCCTTGTGTGGTTTGACTTAATGTTTATATTACCGACTTTTTTCGGGGAAAAGGAAAAGGCCACAGCAGACTTTGGAACGCATTAAAAGTGTAAAATTATGCATCATCAAGCAGCCGCAAGAGGTCATTTTATTATAACTTTGTGAGAGTGTCTCTATAACTAGATACATATATACACACGCCCACACACACACACACATATATATATATATATATATATATATATATTGCTTTGTGATTGTTATAAAACTTTTAACAAAGTTTTGTTAGACTCTGTGAAATGAATACCAAATGTGGGCAATTTTGTCAAATTTGTTTGATTAGAAGGGACTTAAAGTTAAACACACATGTATATGTATTTATATGTGTATGTATATATAAGGCTATAAATGGGAATATTAAAGAAAAGTTGTAGTGTGATGATTTGCATAATGGCAGCAAAAAAATTGAAGTGTTTTATCAAAATTATTAAGTCTAACAGAACTTACCGTAAAGAGATATACGGATACGTACAGTCCCTCTACATTGACCACTAAATAAAACCTTGGGTACCTGAATTAATATCTTTCGTTTCATAGTTTATTTCTTTTCTCGTTTTAACGAGAACCCAGATAACTTAAGATAATTTATTAAAAATATCCTGCAAATCATTCATTTTTATATTCTTAACAACCCTGCGCCATTTGCGGTACATAATTAAGTTTCTGCAAATATAGAACAAATTGAGACCGACACACATTTTATTATATCAAACGATTCAAAATCATGTTTTGATTTAAATCAAATTACTTATCGGCTCATCTGTCTGTCTATCCGTCTATTTGCCTGCCTTTCCGTCCGTCTTCCCATGAGTCTTTCTCTTCGTTTGATGTTTGCCGATGTATTTTTGTGATCAACTTACAAGCAATAATTTTGGAGATATTTTGACAAAATATGTACTATTTTTACTACCGCTCTCCATAAAATGCCTCTATATAAAAATGGTCGTTATATGTGAAAAAGATTGTCATCGTGAAACATAATGTTTCTCTCTATGTAAATCCATTAACAAAAAAAAAATTATAGGGCAACAAAATCTAATTTTTAGTATTTTATAATAAAAATTGGTCCCGATTAATCGTTTAAAATATAACTGTGGCTGAATTGTTAAGAAGCAGCACATCTAGCAAGTCAACACACGTGGGTTCAAATTTCAAAGTCAATAGCCTATGCTGCCCCAGTGCCCTCATCTCTCTAGTCTAAGAATTAATTTCATTAGTCTAGAGTATAATAATAACAATAATAATAATAATAATAAATAATAAATTTGTTCTACTAAACTTTTAGCAAATTGAACTATTTTTTAGGCTATCTTCCACATAATGATTCTTATCAAAATTGAGCAAAAAAGCCGTAATTTGATATAGGGTACTTAATGCTCGACTTAGTGTGATTGTTTAAGGGTTTAAATTATTTTATAATTCAGTTGTTGAAATACGTAGTTATGAGACGTGTCCAAAAATAAAGAAAACTATACTCGAGAACAGGTAGCTAAATCGTTGAGGGAGGAAAGTGTTTCAATAATCTGCTTTGCGATCTCGCTACAATCACTCTTTTGGGACTCTTAAGACATTTACCTCTTTGATTATTATTTATTCGATCGATGTTAATAAGGACTTCAATTTTTTTTTTTTAGAAATGACTCGATTTCTAGCTCCTCCTCCGCCAATCAAAAGATATATATCCGTCTAGCGTTAGCCAATACTTTGAATAACAAATATTATCGTTTTGTTATAAATTATGATAAATAATTTTTCTCAAGAAGATATTCGAATATGTTTGCATGGCGTAAATAATGGAAATAATTTTTAAATACCTTCGTGAACATGTTCATGAGTGTTCATGAACCATATCATAAAAACTTTAAAATCCACTTTATAATCTTTACATCAACATTATATGCTCTATGGTATGTAGAAACCATAGTTTTACGCTTTGTGTGTCTCTTACAAAAAACAACAAAAAAAAAAAAACTAAACTTGTAATATGCCAGAATAGCAGTTTGGCATACGTATATATGCAAGTATTTATACGTACAGCTCTATAGATGAAAAAAAAAAAACAAGCCCATCGATAACTGCACACAAAGCAAATTTCTAAAGATGATTTAACAGTTTATCTGCATATACATATTGTTGTAGGGTAAAGTGAAACGCGAAGCGACAAAACTGTCTGAGGATTATCAGGCTAAACGTATAGTGACGATACAAAGAGAAGGATAGGAAATTATGAATAAGAGAATTTTAACGAAACCCATGTACTCTAAATGATCTCTGAATATGATATGAAAACAGTTCTTGAAATGAATTTCAGCTCTAATCTTTAAATGACTCAATTAAAAACAACAAAAAAAAAATGCCTTGAGTTTTTCTTTCTTTTTTTTTTTTATAAAATAGAAATAGAATTATTTTTTAATTACTTTTTAATGTGAAAGTTTGATAAGTCAACAAAGGCAACAGATTTTGGATTCATTCTATTTTTCCTCTCAAATTCCTCTCTCGATTGATTTCTTTCTTTTCTTTTCGTTTTTTTTTTGTTTTTTAAGCAATATTTTGAATGACAAACTTAATAAACGACTGAAGTTGCTAATCATAATAGAGCTGTAAAGGCTTTGAGAATTTTAATCGTTTACTATACTTTGGCAACAATAGCTTATGTATGGCAATGCGGTTGTTTTTGCTAGGGAGCTGGGGTTCAATATTTTAGCGTTTTATTATTGTTAAATGTTGTTTTTTAATACGTTTCCTATTGCAACTGATTGGCATTTACCATATCCTCAGCTTGACGGCTATTGTTTCCGCCATAACACTGAAGTTGATAAAACAACACATTGAGAGACTGCAGGAACGAAAGCATTGAAAGGAATGAATGAACGAATCATGAGTCATTGTGCTTTTTAGAGGCATTGATTTAGTATTTACTTTTGTTTTGCAATTGTTTATTTTTCTATAACAACCAAGCATTCATTCTTTCATTCATTCGTTCACTCATTCATGCGTTCAGCTTAGCTATGTTTACAGTGGATTTTATGTCTTGTCTACGCTAAGCTTAAAATTGAAATATTATCTAGAGTGCAGTAGAAAAATGTTCAGTTCTTTCCTTCCTTATTTTATATATAAATTTTTTTTTTTTTTAAATATTTTTCATTTATCATTAAACGATCACGGTATACTAATTTTGCATTTTATTTTGCAACATTCCAATAAATACTTTTATTTTAGATTTATATCGTTATATTTATCCATCTATCAAATTCTCATTTATTATCTCTATAGCTTATATCAAACTTACTTCTATTATTGCTTTTTCTAGTTAATTAATTTTGCTTGATTATCGTAAGATTCCGAGTGTACTGTGAATCAGGTTTGTCCGTCATTTTCAATTTAAATTCATGAACATTATGATAGAAAGTTTGACATCTAGCGGATACATTTATAGCTCTTTAGTATTTACAATTATTAATACAAATTGTACAAGGTTTGTTTATATATCATATACTTCGAATAAATAAACAGATAAATAATGAGTTTTTACATGTTTAGGATTGATCTACGGTTTATACTAAATATTAATATGAAAAAGTTAAAAAATATTTATTAGAATTATTTGAAACTTCAAGTTAATTCGTAAACAGTGTATCTAAAATTCGCCGATAACCATATTCATTTTGTTCCTTTATGTACTTGTTATTTTTTTTTTTTTTAAATAACTTGTTGGTTATTTAAACAAGAGAACATCGAAAGTGTATACAAAGATTTTCTTAATCTTCTTCCTTCTTTGCTCCTTCTTTTTTTTTTTTTTTTTTTTCGCTTATGTATCTACACACATATTTTCTAGTATATCTTTCACCGAAATTATTGACAAAGTAAAGAATGTATTCCTTGAAAAATATTCCCTAGTGTCGTTTACCGCAAAGAAAACCACATTTAATTAATGAATTCTTAAACAGCTTCTCCTACCGTTACACTTTTTCAGCTTTTGTATAATAATTTTATATTTTTTTTCCTTCTAACTTTTTTGTTATTTTCGTTGTTGCTGTTGTTGTTGTTGTTGTTGTAGTATCCCATCACTGGTGTCTCCGCGTTCTTTCGTATCTGTGTAAACTCTCTCAGTCAAATTATAACATTAGAATTTTATTGCTTTGAAAGTTTTATCACCATAACCGAACATATAAGCAGTAAAAGACACTCTGCTCTACTAATAGTTTTTAAAGAAACTTTAGTGCTTTCGTTTTTTTGTTTTTCTACTTGTTTTTTTTTTTGTTGTACTCCTCTTTACCAAATTACTGAGAAATTTTCTAAAAAAAAAAATTGTCTTTTTCTTAATAATTAATCTGAACGTTTTTGGCTAAGCTGGACATATATAAATAAATAAACCAAAATGTTTCAAGAACTAATTAAACCTGATCAAATGAGCCGTACATACCAGAGAATACATCTAAAAAAAAATCACTTTGAATCGTTCGGTATAATAAAAAAAAATTTTTATCTTAAATTGTTATAGGGTATTACACACATTCACACAAACTGAAAGAAAAGCAGTAATTAATATATTAAGAAAATATACTACATAATGAATAAATTATATGATAACTATTTGGTAGCGCTGTTGCTTTATACTCTAAAAAAAAGAAAAGAAAACAAAAAAAATTATGATTGTTATTGTTGGCTATTAGAGAAACAGTCGATTTTTTTTTATTGAGTCCACTTGCTGTCAAATTGTAGTCAGTCGTTCATTAAAGTATATTTTTTACGAAAGCTTTAATAAAAACAAAACGATAAATATCTCAAGCGATGGAAATTTTAGTATAAAGCCATTATAATTTTTTTTTTTTTTTTTCAAAATTAAAATCAAATAAATTAAAAGGCATTATTAGTAAGAGTCCTTCGACTATCAAATGCTTACTAAGCTCGTAAAATGTGGTTTTAATGCTTTTAAGTGATGTCACTAATTAAAAATGTGCAAAACACATATTAACGTACGCAAGTCCAGCAAAATGGGCATTAGATTGGGCATAATAAGTAAACAATAGAAAGACATTCTCTCTAGCATTCTATATGTGCAGTATGTGAGTCGAAACTTTAAGGAAATTTTTTTGTAATCATCGTCACTAAACATTAAAAAATGTCTTCATAATCAAATTTATTTAAAAGTATAGAGGAAAAGATTTAATATGTGTTACCCTTACTTTAGATATATTTTTACAAAGCCCTACGGAATATACTAACGTATAGTCTCAGTCTTTGTAAATGAGTTTTAACATTTTTATGCTAACCTTCGACGTTTTCACTCGATGCACTCGATAGTTTTGTTGTCTAGTTGTGAAGAAATAAACGATTTTCTTCGATGAAATTAAAGATTTAGTGTCAATGAAAGACATTACTATTGTCTACGAGTTTAGGTTGGTTCAGTTTCTTAACGACAAGAAATAAAAGAAAATTTGCGATAACTAATTGAAATGAAAATACTGACCCTGTCTTCTTTATTTGTCAATGAAATCACAAAAAACACTTCAAATTCTTCTGATCGTACAGTTCATTGACTATCGTAGTAGTCTGAAAAGAGCCCTTATTCAAGACAACAGCTCTACAAATCAAAAAAAACTTCTCACAAATTACTGAAATTAAAATAAAAATGATGTCTCGACTAGTAGGTCCACAAAAGCTTCTAACACTTTAACTGGCAATTGTCGACTAAAATGTTTACGTTTCAATAGCAATAAAATCCAGCAAACGATAGATTTTCAAAAATATTAGCTTTATATAATTAGTTAAGTTTGTAATATTATAGAAAATGAATTCGTTTTTTTTTTTTACACGAAAAGCAAACATATGATTGCCTTAATATTTTTCTATATTTTTTATGATGCATTTGCCATAAAAAAGTTTACTCATATAATTCGTATGAAAATAGAAGACAACACGTACTCTATTTTTGCTGTTGTTGCTATTGTTGTTACTTGGTAATGATTCAAAATAATTTCTCAACTTTTTTCATCATAGTTTTTGTAAAAACCATTTGTTATACATTTGTTTGAGAAGAGGTCTCAGTTGGTTTCGTTTGTAAAGAGTTGAGCAACATTATAACGAAAAACTGTGAATAAAAAACTTCACCGAAAACCGTACGTAACATACAATATACAAAAACGTACGGTAAAGGTCCAACATTTACTTACATCGGTTATTATTATTTTTGTTATTATTATTTTATTATTATTATTATTATTCTTATTGTTATTTTATTATTAATAAAAATATTATTTTTATTATTATTATTAAAAATATTATTATTTTTTTTTATTATTTTTAAAAATATTATTATTATTAATATTATTATTTCTATTATTATTAATATTATTATTATTATTATTTCTATTATTATTTCTATTATTATTTCTATTACTATTTCTATTATTATTTCTATTATTATTATTAAAAATATTATTATTTTTTATTTTTATTATTATTATTAAAAATATTATTATTTTTTATTTTATTATTACTATAAATATTATTATTATTTCTATTATTATTTCTATTATTATTATTATTATAAAATAGAAACGTGCAATATAAATTTAAAAGCAATAAAAAAATCTCTTTACAATTCGAATGAAGATTGAAAATGAAAAAAATTTTTTTTATTATTTCGTTTTATTTTTAAACTTATGATTGATTAAAAGCCCTTAAGATCTTCTTTCAATGCACTGAAAAGTTTCACTTGTTAGAAATTACAAAACAAACACTTAGTCCAAATGCATAACTGCATACTTATAGAAAAATTTTCCTTTTACCATCGTATCAACTTTTATAAGCATCAATAGTTGTAAAGGTCATAACTTTTCTCTTCTCTTGTCAGCACGACACCGTTGATAAAAGTTTGAATTTATACAAATATTTATAACTTTCTACAGCTCATTCACCAGCATTATCACACACGTATACAATTTCACATTGAATTCTACATGTGATTATTCTGTCAATAAAGTGCTGGATATTTTTATTTTATCGTCAATATCGTCATAAGTCTTATAAATTATAACAAATATCTCTCTCAAAGCAAACTATACTAAGACGATTTGTATTTGTCGATCTCGACGTAATTGCGCTTAACATAAAAAATCCAATTAATTGATAATAAGATGAAAATATACATTTTATCTAAAAAATTCAACTTTTAATTAAACAAGAAAATTTCTGCTTACCTTTTTCATAGACTTTTTCGGTTTTACGAGTTAAAGTTTGAAACTTCCTTTTGTGACATCGGTCGATTGTCAAAAAATTGAAAACGAAAACAATAGACATTCATTATCAACAGAAGGCCAGAGCTTAGTCGACGGCATTTGAAGTTCATTTGAAGGTGAGTATCATCGGAACATCAGTAGATTTTTGTGCAGGCGCATGATTATTAGAAAAAAATGATTTACATGTGGTCCTAAATCAGCAACTAATGGTTCTTGATATTAGAGCATTTTAGAGAAAAAGAATTCCCCGTATTTTTTTGACAGAGTGTACCATTTGCCAATGAATGGTGTCTTCTACAAGCACGCACCTATAACAAACATATACTTTATTGTGTAACGTTGAATGTTCTTCATATTTATTTCAAAAATATTTCAATATAATATTTAAAATATGCCCTCAGCCGTGTATAACTAAATGAAAATTATTCTCATTGCTGTCGTGTGCGGTTGTGTTATGTTACAATACCTTTTTTAAATAAAAAATTACTTAAAATTAAATTCTTGTTCGCGTCCAATTACTAGATTGGATTTTTATATAATTTAATTTTGAGGGGAAGTTATAAAATCAATTCATTGTTTCCTTTTCACGCTTTGTCTCTGCTTTGCTCCAGTTGTCAATTTTAATATTCATCAGCTATTCAGATGCAACTGTATTTTACGTTGTTTTTTTCTTTGCTTTATACAAATTGTTTGAATTGCTGGTATTGTTTTGTCCATCATCCCTCATTGAAAACGTGCTAAATTTTCCACGATGTTTGTAACACTTGGGGAGATTGCGGTCTTGCTTAGTTATATAGGGAGAACGCGTGGCATTTTGTTTAGATTTAATTTATCTGCCACGTCTTCTTTAGGGGCCACCTTTCAAATGTTTGGGATACCGGATACGGATAACGAAGATATTATTCATCATACTTCAGGTTAATCAAAAGATGAGAAAAAAAGTTTCTTCATCTTATTAATTTTTTCTTAAATCAGTTTTTTATATATGTAACGCGAATCCGTTTTCTAGTAAAAACAAAAGCATTTAGAGCTTTTAATGCATCAGTCACGTTTTGCGACATCAAAGATCGTTATCGATCGAATTAGAGACGATTTAAACGTTGTATGTGTCACAAGGTATAAGATAACATTATGTCGCTTTCTCTTCTTATTTGTTTCAAGAAGAGCTGCAAGTAAATAATTGCGTCACCGTTCTATGACTCTCTAAGGCCGCGATTGTATTATCTTTAGCATTTTCCTAAGAAAAAGTGATGCTTTGTTTGGAAATATGTGAAGCGAAAATGATTTTTGTTACCCGAAGCTTTCATTATATCAAGCATTTTAATTTCTGTCTTTGCTAATCGTGGTAGAATTCATATTTTTTGAAAAATTTTGATTAGTATTTTAGCTGAATATTATATCGAATATATTGACTGTAAGACATGAGTGATTAACGAAATTAAGCTTTTTGAGTGGATGCGCATTTTAGACGCATTTACAGCCGAATAAAATCCCTTTTTAAACTTGAAGTATAGAGGAACATTATATAAAGCAAATGTGAGGAGTTCTCGTTTAATGAAAATTCTTAGTGTTTAGCAGAAGATTTTTCAAAGAAGTATGCAATTACATTGATTTTAAAATTTTTTTTTAAAGTTCTTTTGACACTTTACTTAGTATGTCTATAACTGAGAGTAAGTCTATCAAATCAATTTTTTTATGATAATTTTTGGATATTTTTGAATATTTTAAATCACATGATGAATTTAGTATATCGCGTTCCAATCTTTGGATAGAAACTATAAAAAAATGTAAAACACTTGATAATAATACCTTCGGCAACTGGTCGGCAAAAACTACAACCAACTACTAGTCATGCTGAGTGAATTCGTTAATGGCCACGTCTGCATAATATATATAACAAAATTAAAGAAAAAACAAATTACGAAAATTATATTCGGCTATGGCTGAAACTTTTATACTCACCATCTTTACTTAAAATGAAACATTAAACAACTAAAAAAAATTAAAAAAAATTTTGAGATTTTCTAATATTAAATTTACGCAGGGAGGCGGTATTGAGGTTTTACTTTCATTCTTGTGCAGATAGTGTAACATCATCCATCATGGAGTACTCGTATATTCGTATGACTGTATCTGTTGAAATTTACAAGTTGAGCTTACAAGTAAAATATCGAACTTTTTTTTTTCTTTTGAAAACGCATGTATTCTTGATTTATGTTGCATTTTAGGCGTGTCTCTTAATCGGTTTGATCCACTTATAACGATAACTGGATTATGAAAACTTTCATCGTTTTTTTCATTTGACGCCGATTTAGCTTAGACTACTATGCTTCATAGGGTTTCTCAAGCTTCCTTCTTGATGTTGCGAACATTTTGGAAAAATAAATACACTCGCAGCTTCTCGATATTAAATATAATAAAAAAGTGTCGAAAAAAAATCAGAGCGCGACGAAAAATAAGAAAAAAAATACAAACTAACGTCGCCCCATGCAGACACACTTTGAAATTTAGTTTAAAAGCATAATTTATGAATTAAAACTGAAAGAAAACAAAACAAGCTGCCATTATAGCCGTTGTTGTTGCTGCTGCTGTTATTGTTGTAATACTACAGATTTTGTTAAACAAATATTATTACAATTGTACGAGAACGTGATTGTAATGTCTAAATAAAAAAGCAAACATATTAATAAAAATGTGTACTTTTTCTAGGTTATGTACGAGGGAACTATGAAAAGTTCTCAGCCCGATATAGTTTCATTAACTTTGTTATTAAATTAAAAAATACATTTATTTTTTCGTGAAATTTTCTTCAAAAGAATCTTCTTTGATTTGGGAATATGTTGGAGTGTTGGAATAATTCATATTGCAAATCTCTTGATTTTTGTAAGGATGAAACGCTCTCTAGAAAACCTGGGCCATTTAACGAGAAAAATTGTTTCTTAAACAATCTCGGGCTGTTCTCGTTGACTAAGCATTGGATTGTATTAGACATGCTGTTTCAAGCTGGTTTACTAAAAATCAAAAAACGCTTCGAACTTTTTTCTTGATTTTCTATACGAATATAAATCAATTGTTGTCGTTCCTCGATCTCATTATCATTTCCGAACTTTGTAAAAGAAAACAAATGCTAGAAATGGAGAAAATATATTAAACATTTTGTCTAAAATGAATACTTTACAAAAAGTCCTCAGAGGCACGGATGCATAAAAAGCAAAAGCATACAATCAGTAAAAAATTGTCAAAGATTGTCATGAATTTGTTGCAGAGTACATGGCCCATTGACACGCCCTTAATGAATCGAATGCTTTGAATGTCTTAAATATGCTCTTCAGGTAGTGGGTGCACAATATTAGCTACAAAGCAGAAGTATATCTTTTGCAATTCGGTACACTGACACTCCCTTAATGAATAGAAGTCTTTAAATGTCTTAAATATGCGCTTCAGGTATTGGTTGCACATTATTCGCTAGGAAGCAGAAGTATTTCTTTTGCGATTCGGTAAACTGACACTGTCCACTTCTGGACGTCGTACGCTCTCTAAGCTAACTAAAAACGAATTCTATCTGCTACATCACACATTTGTTGAGGAAAATTTTGCTTCTAGTCCTTATTGCTGGATCGAATTCCACTTATTGCTTACATTGCTAATTCAAATAAATTTAATTTAACTATCGGCGATTTTTATACGATAAAATGATCGACATTTTCTTTTACAGTTTCTCGTTTGTTTTCCTCTCCTTTTGTAGCTTTGGGATCTTCTTTAAGTTGCTTTAGGAAAAAGTACGGTTGATTGCTTTCAAATTCATTTAAATTTCTTTTCTAAATTTCGAAAATGATAAACGTTTCTTATCGAAGAAAGGGGTAATCGCGTTAACGCGATAAGGCAACCACATTCAAAATCTCTATGCGATACAGTAATTTGCAGCTTTCTCTTAAAAGATAGGGAAAGGGTACGTTCGCTTTTAGAAATCGTAAGAAACGAAAAGCTCTTATAACGATCAAATTGACATGCGACTGAGATTGCTCCGTAACGCCAAACACCAGACATCATTGATGTAAACAATTCGTCTCGGCAAGACTGAAAACTTTTCATGTGGTCTTCGTATAAGTAATACATACAAATAAACTCAAACGTTACGTGATCCTGAATTATTACAAATAATTCCTTAAATCAAATTTAAATCTGTTACATTTGAAAAATGAAAATTCATTACACGAGTTTTCTAAATATTTATTTTTTGTCTCCTTTTTTTGAAATGTGTTTCTTCTTATACAACGTAATGTTTATGGTGCCAAAATGTCGTTCGTCTGTTTTTATATAATATGCAGACAGCCGGTCCATTTAGTTTATCTTTAACGCACACACATGTAAATAACTTCATTTAATGAACAAATCAGTTTTTGTTTGTGTGCGTTATCCTTCTTCTTCCGTTGCCTGCGTAGCTCTATGGCATCTCTCAATTACTTTCTCTCTCTTTCCTACTCATATGTTTTTTATCAACTACTGCTAGACTTTAAGTATTCATGGCGCGCAATTAGTGTTGTATTGTCTTTTATTTTTCTATGAATTTACACTAAAAAGTCTTTGACTTTGTCTAACCATAGCAAAAAGAATTGAATAAAAAAACAGCTTTGGTATCCAGGAGTAGTAAATAGAAAGCTTTAGTTTTTTGTTTTTGTTTGTTTTTTTCTGTTTTTTTTTTTCTTTTTTTGTTAGTAAATGTGTGAAAATATACTGGTTGAACAGTTTTTTTTCCCTTTACACAGCGAGTTTTAGTCTGTATTTAACTTTTATATATCTTTATCTGTACTTGCTTATGGCAAGAAAGTATTTTTATTTTGGAGAATTTTGAAAGATTTCTGTTTGCGTAATATTCCTCAAATTGCCCACTGCCACCAAATTGATTTGGAATTGGAAGCATCTTATATGTTTCATTTCTATTAAGGGAGAAGAAACGTTTACATATGGAAGTACAATTTATGGTTCTGATTTCACAACAATGTCCGCAGGTCAAAATTAAATTTAGAAAATTCGCTTCTAAGAAAAACTACGAATCCATTATGTTATTAAGTGCCCTTCAGCTACTCCAACTATGATTTAGTCTAGTCAGTCTTCAGGCAGTTTTTATTATCGTTACTTTCTTGCTAACATACTTGTCAGTTCCATGAAGTTTTCGATAAGCTTTTCGCTATGACAGTTTTATGTGGATACCTGCATTGTAAGCTCAAACCCACGGTGCAGCTAAGCACAGAACTATTTTCAATGAACGATAGTCGTCGTCCCTCAAGTAGTGGAACAATCTCCACAAGGAGGACTCCACAATTCTCGAATAAGCATTCACTGGGTATAGTCCAGAGTCTTCCTCTGGTCAGAGACTGAACTTCCAGCTACTTCCACAATCACCGCGATACTCCCCGAAAGATCGTACCCACAATCAGGCAAGAGAGCATTCTCAAAGCAGTGTATTGGCAAGCAATACTTACAAAGGCCAATCTTTCTTTGGGCAATCTGATCCCAGCGGATTTGGATATCCTATACATTTCGAAAGGTCCTTACCATCTTATCTCTTAGATTATTATGTGCTTAGTAAGTAATCAACACAGCCCATTACCAACCATGCCCCGTATTCGATACTGCTTCTACGAATCCTACACCGCCAAAGAGTAGATATGTGTACAATCCCTTTGCGGTGAAGAACCTAGAGAAGAGACTTTCGTTTTTCATTACAAAATGGCCATTCTCCCGATGATCACCTTCTACAATCTTCGGGAACCTGTCGCCAGGCATCGATAGTTAACCTTAACACTTGTTAGCCGATAACTGTTTCGACGATCTCAGTGTGTCGCAGAACGAATCTATAGATCAGTATTGTCGCGTCTGCACGGCCAGCAAGACTCCAGTCACAGTCACGCTGCCTAGTGGGACGGTGAAGAGGTCAGGGCACGTTTACCATTCTCAGTAATTAAATCGGGAACTTCATTTACCCATATTTTCAGTATGACAGTAAGGTAGGGTGAGCCAAAATCGCCTAAATACACTTAGGTGTTGTTTCTAAAAGCTTTTATTTAATTGGGAAAGATCCTAATTTGCTTCAAATTATTTGAAATGAGTCTAAGCTGCCAATATAGGGTTTTAATCACTTTTTAAGTAATTCATGGCAAATTATTGGATCTTTGTTATATAACCTGATAACCCACTATCTCACTATGATGCGTTACAAAATTATGAAAGTAGTTTGACGATGAAATCGTGATTAATTAAATATTTGCCTGGTATGGACCAAATATTTTAAAACGATGTAAGTAAGAAGCTGCAAGAAACGATGGCATAAAATTATCTCTCGAAATATGTAATAGAGACAAAGTGAAAAACCGAAATTACTTCCATGTCGACCTGTTGTCCTTATACAAGTGTATGTATTTGTACGTTATTGCAACAAGTAACCGGCAAATGCAACATATTCGTAAGTGTTTTTTTAATTCTTTTTTTTTTCATTTACTTTAAAGTATTTTTTGTTTTCTGTTGTGAACATATAGCCCTTGAATGCTTTTCTGCAAGAGTGTTTACAAGTATTGTTGTTGTTGCTTTTGAATTTTTTTTCCTGTCGAGTACTTTTAACTCTCTAGTTAAGTGTTTCTTTTTCCTTTTTATGAACGTGTGCGTTTTTTGGGTAATGCTTGATTAAGTCATTGTTGAGAGAGCTTATGGGTTGTGGTGCGAGACTTAAATGAGAACTAAGTGCGACGTCATACAATAGCGTAATATAATATTCGATAATATTCGTTACTTAGTTTTAACAGCTCTAATCCAAGTTACACAATGTAAATAATCTCGGCCTCAAAAATTTTCTTGAAATACTCTGTAGTTAATGTCATTGAAATGAAAGATATATCAAAAAATTTGAATATCAAGTTCAAGCAGTTTTGTTTCACATAAACATCGGAAATGATTTGCAGCTATCTATCCTCTGGAGTTAAGAGAATCCTATTATCGTCAGATCGAAGCGTTCTTGATTAATCGCTTCATTCGCAACATCCAGGATCAATCATAACGTACCGTTTGCATCTGTACATCTAATGGATCAATTTGGGATTTTGAGATGATTTAGCTATGTAACGCATATTATTGTTCAAGGAAGATATTCATGGCATTTTTGTATCTTACTTGTACTTGTGATGCCATAAATTTGTATTATCAATAGGGATATGGGTAACACCAAGGAGAACTTAAGATAAATCCGTCTTTTACCCTTCTCTTATGTAAGCCCGTCTGTCTGTCTGATGCTTTTCTATGTATTCTTGTGTTCAATCTACAGTTTAATTTTTGACATATCTTCAGGAAATTTTGTCTATTGGCCCAAGGATGAACGCTATTGAATATGAATTTTTACGACCGCTTCTCATATAAAGTCTTTATATAAAAAAAAAAAACCATACAAACTAATATTTTAGTATATAAAACAAATGTGAAAAATTTGGATCGCATGGGATGGCCGCACTATAAAAATCATTTGGTTTAGTTTCAGTGTCAATTTCAGTTCAGAAAAGTTATAAAATATTATTGACCATAATAGTACATATTTGGTTTAATAGAAATGAAAAAAAAAAAAACGCTACGATATCGTATACAAAATATTGTATTTTCCCTATCTCATCTTCATTTACGATCTTCTTAAAGAAAATCTATTAAAACTGTCGACAAAAATGAAAATTTTACAAAAAGCTTTCGAACACGCTCGCACATTTGACAAGAAATTATAATTTAAACGATTTTGATATAAAAAATCTATTGTCGGCCTTGTTAGGCTAACGGGCACGTTCATATTTCTATCCAAATTCCAATTTTGCTGACTTAAAATGTCGGGTATCAAAAATTCGTCCTGACGTATATTCGAAGTTTTCACTTGTTTATCTTTAGTGTGAAAATGTGAAAAAAAAAATTAAAACAAAATTTGAAGGCGTTGAATGTAATTTCCTTTGGAGCTTTTTTTAGCATTGTTTGCGCTTAAAAATAAAACAAACGAAATTATAGTCAAACTTTATAAAAATACACTTCAACAAAATACATAAACGATACCTTTTTTAATGATGAAAATTATCACAAACTGCTTTTACTTTCTCTCTTGGAAATAAAGTCAATTTTATTATAAAACGATAAGATTTTCTAAAACAAATACTTAAAGCGAGAGAGAGAGAGAAAGAAAGATAGAAAGAGACAGAAAGAGAGAGAGAGAGGCAAAAAGAACCAAAACAGGAAATGCCAACGCAAGGTGACAATTTAAGCGATATGCTAGCAAGCAGTATACAAAGGTATCGTTTACTGCACATATATATATATATATATATATATATATATACATACATACACATACACATAAACATACACAAAACACACTTCCAAATGCATACGTAGCGAGCAAAGAAAAGCAAACCTTTTTGTTAAGAGCGAAAGAAAAGGAAGTTTTTTCAGTTTTCTTTAGTTCTCTTTAAGTTTTTTTGATAAGTGCTCGCTACTTTGTGTTCTTTCTTTCTTTTTTTTTTTTTTGTTTTTTCTTTCCTTTTCCTAGTGAATGTTTCAAAGAAAAATTTCGTTTCTTAATCGCAACTAAGTGAAACTTGTGTGTATGCTATTTAAGTTATAAGTAAAGAAAGTTTGTATCAGAAGAAAAGAAAGGTTATAGAAACTTCACGTTAAGACAGAGACTAGTAATGATTATCCGACAAACAAGTGATTAATCATAAGCTGGCACGTGATTATCACACAAACCGGCGTCGGGCATCATTTCACAAATAAACGTGATCACATTTAATGGTTTTTCTTTTTTTTTTTTGCTTTTCTTTCATTTCGTTTTTTGCTTTTTGACTCAGACTTTGAAAGGAAAATTTTATTTAAAAATAAAAAAAAACAATTCTTCTCTATATCTAACAGTAGTTTTCATGTAATTCAATTGAACGGAAATACATGTTTATCATATAATAAAAGCAAAGGAAGAAAAAAATGTCACTTTAGCACTTGTTGTTATCTACTTATATATTTTATATGTCTTTAAATTGTAAAAAACAAATGATCTTAGTAATTATTATGTAATCAAAAAGTATCGGGAATCGCCTTAAACAACAAAAATCCTATATCATTAGGCATGATTTCGGCCTGTGTTGGTATAACAATAAACAATATATAGCTTTTTAATGCCTTTTGTCAAGGACATTTTGATCGTCTGAAAATTCATATGCTTTTGTAGGTTGAAACACATTTTTAATTATCCATTTTCGTGGAAAATTTTACGCTAAAATCCGTATTTGCCAAACACAGAATTGTACATTTTATACTTTACGCATTAGCAAATAACAGAGAAAATGATAAGAAAATTTATAATTCTATAGACGAATTCATAATTAATTTCAAAAACCTCGTGTCAAAACCATTAACTCTTTTTGAATGGGTCCCAATCTCATATCAGTTCAAAGGGCGCCTCGATAACGCTGCGCTGACGTATTTTTGTTTGAAAACCGTTTTAAATGAACGTAAAAACTCTTTCTAGAACCATCTGTTAGTGTGTTAGAAAAATTAAAACTCGACAGGTAAAACATTGGGCTGTAATTTCCTAGAGCTTTGGGGTTTACTTGACATAGGAAGACTTTATGCAACGCTTCAATTCTTCAAGAAGAAAAATTCTTTCAAGTAATGAATTTTTTCTCCCATGCTCTCGATGGCTCAAAGCATATGTTAAGCTGAAAAAAAAACTGATTTTTCTTGAATTGTAAAGCACTCTTGGAAAAGCAAGAAACCTTAATTAATATTTTACGGGTAAATTCATTTTTTACATAACTAATGCGGTGAATTAAAAAAAAAGAAATTAACAATAACGTCATTGAAATTTAAGATAATTCTCGAATCATTTCTTTAAGCAAATTATAGCGCAAAAAAGATGAGTCTCTTCAATGCTTCAAACTATTGTGTAATTAATGAAAAAAATCAAAGATCCAAAAACAATGTAAATCGAATTATTTGTTTATATGTATAAAAGTAAAATGGAACATAAAACAATTAAAGCAAAAAATTAGAAATGACACGATTCGTTTAAATGCCTTAAAATATTGCACAACTAAAACGAAACCCCATTAATTAATAACGTTTCAAACTTTTCGTTTTCATTATATAAAAAGTTATTAACCGCATTGCCTCCACTTTCAATTGGAACCTAGACGAGCACTGCATTGTTTTTTTCTCTTTCAACCCTGCAATATTTTCTGCTTTCCTGCATAGGGAACATCACCTGAATAGCGACTTAAATATTGAATGCATAAAATGCGTTTGAATCTAATCAATGCAAATAAAATTATTGTTTTTTAGTTGTCTAAAAATAGGGCAGTAAGACGAAGTCGTATAAGTCAGTTAAACAAAAGCTACTGTACATCTTCTATATAAATAAATATTTTTTTTATTAGTCAAATATAATTTTCATTGTCATCCAAGATGAAATTAAATTTACTCAATGCCATCTGTATGCGTGTATGTGTGTCAACATATATTACGAATGCTTGTGTGTATTTGAAAGCAAATAATAAATTCATCATTTGTCAGCAGTTAAACGATTCCTTACGTATGCACAAGTAATGAATTAATAATTCATTCTCAGCTTTTTTTTTCTTTTTTTTTATTGTTGCTGTCTTGTCTTGCTTAGTCACCGATTTTATCTCCTACTAAAATATAGGTTGTAAGTTTTGATAGTCAGCATGTGCTAATTCATAGAGATATTGTGTTAATAAGCTTTTCTTTGCGATTTTCAAAATGTATGATTCCCCAGGTATAGGGTAAGTATTACTTTTGTCGCTGAACACATGCTACATTTGATCCAACACCTTCGAAATTGGAGCACGTAACTTCATATTGTTGACCCTAATGATCATGGTAAACACTACCCCAATTCACCGAAATCAGCCAAGAAAAAGAGCAACCCTTCTAGAAGCATTAGTAGCTTGAATTTTTAATGATTTTAGCAATCTTTCTATTTTCAGATTTAAAGACGATGGAAACGGTTGAAAATCAAATAAATCGATGTTGAAAACATCAACGAAAGTATTTATCATTTTGTGATTGATGATGACTAATTACGATTTATTGTAAAACACGATAATTCATTCAAGGTAGGAAGATATAAAAGAATAGTTCGAATAGGTCATCTTTAAAAGTAGGACGTTTTTCGGCCGATGAATATAATTGTTACCCAGGAATGATGAAATGTTGTTGCTAGTCGTATATTCTCTTCTCTCTCTCTATCTCTCTCTCTCTCTCTCTCCCTCCCTCTATCTCTCTCTCTCTCTCCCTCCCTCTATCTCTCTCTCTGATTCAGAACACCTTAAGAGTAACTGTCTTGTTTCTAATGGGTTCAATATATAGAAAAATTTGATGCGTTCTTATAAATTTGCTTGAAATGTTGGGTATTTAAGATTCGCTTTGAGATGATTTTTTACTTGTTTTAATTTTCAATATTTTTTTCGTTCGTTCGTTTGTTCATTTCTTTGCCGTATATGTCAGAAACTTACCAAACATTGGGGAGCGTGCAACACAATAAATCGTCAAGTTTATTTGAAGTGTTTATTGAATCCGTGACAGCAACACTCTGACTATTGCATACAATTCAAAAATATTGTGCGATGCTGATGCTGATGCTGATGATGGCGATGATGATGATGATGATGATGATGACGATAATGATGCTCTAAGCATCTCAAACCGGCAACTGCTTCACTTGTCATTTTCCGGGGTTATGATATTTTTTGCGCCTTTTTACTGCCAATGTCAATTGGTAAATATTTGCTCAATAACAACACACTCTGTATGAATGTTGTTTCTCTTTCTCCCTCATAATCAGTGTTAACACCAGTACCCATAACATCATTGAGATTCTAACGCTGTAGCAATAGGAAAAGTAATAACTTTTTCTGTAATACTTTTCTTTTTCTGATAACAAAAAAAGAAAATAGTATCAAAAAAAGTTCTTTTTTGCACAGTTTTTTTTTCTAATAAATTTTTTTTCTCTGATTCGAAAATCATTTCGACGTGCTCTCAGTTATTGTCGGAAATGTCAAAAAGAAAAACAAAAAAAAAATGTTTACCCAAAAAAGTTCCTCAATAGATTTGAGTTTCTGGTTATGAACCCCTGCGTAAACTTGCTTATATGCTTGTGTTTGTCCTTAGGATTGTAAGTGAGAGATGTTATTGTTGTATTAGGGATTTATTTGGCTTTACAAGTGTGCGCAACGATATCATGTATTTTCAAAATAGTTGTAAACATTAGAAGGTATATGGGGATCAGTAACGCCCTTAGTTGTAAATGAAAATAAAAATTTGTAAAGACTTGATTAGAACATAAGCATAAGTTATTAATGCATCCGCTTTAAAAAGAAGGCGATAACTTCATAGTCTATTATATAATTTACTCATAAATAATTTCCCTTTTTTTCATTTGTAAGGAGCACTTGGATCAGAACAATAGCAAAGTGTATAACGTATAGCAATTTTTAACTTTTGTCCATTTTCCGGCAAAAGGTGTACTCATCGGCAGAAGAAGAAATTATCATTTAAGTCCATCCAGCAGACGATCTTTTTCTTGACGTCAGGTGAACCTCTGACCAAGAAGATTCTTTGAGATCAATCGAAATAAATAGTAATCAGACGACCGAGCATTTTTATATTTTATTATATTTTTCCGAGTTTTAGTCTTCAACTCCTTTCTTGATGATTTCAATAGATTCCAAAGCTCTGTTGATATGTGTGAATATGTTTAACAATCAAACAAACTCATATTAGGCCCACTGTTTATTATTGTGGTTAATCTAAAAAACACAATTTTTCGAATATTTTAATGCCATCTGAGATACCAGTATGTTTTTTTGGCCCAAGGACGAACGCTATTGAAAGTGAATAGAATCAGACTGTACAACGCCTTATCTCGAAAATATCGTCGTGTCAAAAAAAAATCTCCAAATTTTGGAAATTTCTCGATAGACATGGCTTTGTAATAGTATATTACCATACTAAACTCATGCAAAAAATTTGGACCGGATAGACCAATGTTTTGAACTTTCTCTCATATAACCGTTCCTACCAAAAGTAAACCTTTATAAGTCTGATTTTTCATATTTTACAATGGAAATTGCTAGATAATAAATAATAGTTGATTAATAATTTGACATAGAAACTAATTTTACCAAATATAAGACTTCTTATGTGAGCTTTTATATAGCAAAAGTCCTAATATTTAATAATAATAGTATTAGACGAGATGTAGTGTATGGTATTTAATTTACTTGTTTTTCTTTTTTTGTTTCTTGTCGCAATATTTCACGTTTTAAAACGCTGCTCGAGGATTCTTCATTTTCATTCCATACTTTATTTATACAATTTCAAATCGTTCCCATTATCTTGAGTCACTTGAAATTTGTGATGATTTACTTGCGCTCATACTTTTTGGCTGAGTTTCAATATAAACTTTGAGGAGATATTTTTTAAAACTTTTTGTACTCAAACGTTGATTTGTTTTCCTCAACGTTTGGACCACATTGAAAATTCGATCGCCCATAATCCGAAAATCATTTTTGAATATTAAAGGCGAAAACAAACTTAGTTTTACTTCTTAAAACGATGAGTATCACCGATTCGCCTGAAAGCGAAGCTTTTATAGATGTGTAAATGAACCTTACAGGCCTTCTCGGACTTATTTATTTTAACAACGTGTTTAACAAACTCTTACTGACTTTTCTAAACATTGCGCACACAGCGAATGATTTCAATGGCTTCACCTTAATAAAATTTGTTTGCTAAATAACAATCAACAGAAGGAAATATTGAGCTCTTATCCATGCACTGTAGATCGTTATTTTGCCGCAAATTTTGTGTGAAATTGATTGAACTCAACACAACTGATTGAATTGAAAGCAATTTAATGCAATTAGATCAATTTTCGTTGGTTGCAACAAGACGCACACAATACGTCAGAAATTCAATATCAGCTCACGATTAATTCGTTCATTTCATTCCTCATTGCTTAGAGGTCCAAACCTTGATCCCTTGTTATCTGAAACCTGAGAATAGTGCATTTTGTTTTTTGCTTTTTGTATGCTACACAATAATTTGTTTATGCATCGTACATGAGAAATCTACAGTGCCGTCGCAAGTACTTGGGCTCGTAAGTAGTCGCGATCGTGCCGTTGTACATAGTTGGTGTGAGTAAGTACTTGGTATCTTGCCGTCGTAAGTACTTTGGATCGTACCGCCGTGAGTACTTGGGACCGTGATGAGGTAAACACTTGTGGTCGTGAGTACCTGGTGTCGTAAGTACTTGAAATCGTGCCGTCATAGGTACTTGGAGTCGTAAGTATTTGGGATCGTGCCGTCGTAAGTACTTAGGGTCGTACTTGTACACTATAGTGTATACTATACTGTACACTGTACTGTTCACTATACCATATTTACTACACTCAATACTATACTGTATACTATACTGTGTACTATACCGTACGATATATTATATTTTCTACACTGTATAATATAATGTTTACTATACTGTATATTATACCATATTTGTTATAGTGTACACTATACCGCATAATATTCTATATTTACTATACTGCATACTATACTTTATTTACTATAATACGAAGTGTACTCTATACTCTACTGTATACTATACTGTATAGTATACTATACTATATTTACTCTACTGTATACTATAATGTATACTGTACTATACTTACCATATAAATCTTTCTCTTTGCTGTTTATACATCTATGGAAGTAACTAAACAAACGGCACAGTAGCTTTCAGCAAAAGACTACATTTTTATGGCATGTCATGGGTTTTATGCCTTCAGCTTGACCGTAAGAAATTCTTAAAATATAATTTAACCTTTAGTAAGGAACGTAAGATTTTTTGAATATAATAGCACCGATTAAAATATCAATCCACTGAAAATTAAAAATTTAGAAACATATTCTACAACATGATGTAAATCTTGAAAAGTTTAATTTTTAAACCACATAAAGTATTTGAAAATGGATGTTTGAAGGATCGTTTAAGACGACCAAAAGTGGTGAAAAAAACTTTCTAAGCTGGTTTTGCCTCTCAGGCAATGAAAATATTCTTATCATTCGGTCAATAAGTATAACTATTTTAAAAAACGAAGTCGTCACTAATGTTAAATAAAATTTTTGCTTTATTTTGCAGTAACACATTTCCCTTCTTATGGGCCTCACAATTTTACATTGAAAGAATTAAGAAAATTCATTTTTCTTATGTCGAAAAAAAGAAATAAAAAATAACTGAACATAAATTATTGCGTAACAATTGTTACAAATGCCTTTTGCTATAGACAGAGGTATACTCACGAAGTTGTAAATTTCTTTCAGGCATTTTGTTAACAAATTTTACGCTCGAAAATTAAATGAAAAAACGTCTACGAAAGCAAATGGCATCTGTTTTCGTTTAGCTTAGTATCATTTCAAAAACTAATGTTCTCTCCTCGTGTATGGTTTAGGAAAGCAGGAAAGAAAGATAAGTCTTTTAGCTCAAAGTCCGATGAACAGATTTTTTCTTAAGCAAACGAAAATATATCTTACTGTTATTGTTTGTTTGTTTGTTCTTTTACTTCTTTTTAAGATTATGTTCTTCCTTTCTTTTTTCTTTCGTCCATAAAGCTTATTTTAGTGAGCTGTCATTTGTAAGTATGTGAGCAAACATACGGCGTGGGTCTGTAAATAGCCACAATATAAACATTTGCTCTTAGTGTTGTTTGCCAGTGAAGGTATTAAACTAACAATTGGCAGCTTTTTGTTTTATTTTGTAAGTGAAGAAATATAAACAAAATACTGGCAAGGTTAAGTAATAAAATTTTTTAAATTATGTTCTTTTTTCTTCTTTTTCTTTTAAAGAATAATTTCCTTAACCCTAAATCATTTCTTCCTTCTGTTAGAAGAAGTGTTTAAAGCATTTCTTTAAATTTAAAAAAAAATTAATTTCGACTCGTTTTCATAGTGAATTTCAGAAGTTTGCCGCTTGGACATTACATTGTCGCTTGCGAAAATTTTTGTCAATATAAAGCTGTGGGTTCCATTGGAAATCATTTTTTTTTATTTGCAATACTAAATTTCCGTTATATTTAATTTTGGGGCAAAATTTCGTTGCAAAATATTCCTTTTCTAAATTACTTTTAATGCAACAATTATTTTAAAAGGAAAAATATTTCTTTTATCATAATTTATTGTGTCGTTTCCGTTAGTTGCAAAACATCTACACTCAATATATTAAACTTTCAGATCGAGGTATGACTTTGCCACTCTCTTCGGTTAATTTACCATAGTTGGCTTATGACGTCTTTTTTTGGAAAGCTGGGGGCAATCATGTGTCATGTGAGTGCATATACATTCAGATCTATATAAATCCATTTAACATGCTTAGATTTCTTGATTATTACTTCTAGAATTATGTTTTTTTTTTTTTTTTAATTTTATCGGTATTCTGATTAACATGTAGTATGAAAGAATGTCGAAACCATCGCCAGCTTGTAACAAATTCACAAATTGACATCTTTAAGAACGTTCTGCTGATTATATGCTTTTATCCTTTATGTATTCCTGCCTTTTCATTTTGTCACTTTCTTAAGTTTTCTCCATGCTTTTCCTTATTTCCTTATAAAAATCAGAAATGATACTCAGATCAAATAAAGTCAACAACTATTTAATATATAACACATACAAATATATATATATATATACGATGCTACGAACTGTTTCTTTACGTATCGTTTTTTACTCAAACTTTTTTTTTACATTTTAAATGAATTTTATTAAACTAAATATATACCATTTTGAACAAAAAACTTTTCGAACGTTTCTTTAGTAAAACTAAAAGTGAAGCAAAGGGGTTTTACAGTGCATCCTTCAATAGTACAATTTCAAACGTTTTTGATGATGCAGCTGCGAAATGTAATTACTTTTAAAATGCATAAAATGAATGATTGTATTTATATTGATCGTATAATTATGAAGTATGAATTAAATGGCAAGTCGAGTCGTTTTAACAAAATTAAATATTAGGTTGGCGAAAAAAAAATCCATTATTTTTATATGAACTTCAGGACTTTATTTAACATGCTTCGGATTGTCCGATTT